>LKNJ01000812.1:89142-130699 GCA_002120245.1 Maccullochella peelii
CCACCACCACCACACCCCCCACCCCTTCCGCACAGCAGATGCTGTGACGGGCGCCATGATGATGATCCTGGGATTTTGCCTGCAGCAGCAACCAGAGACTGTATAATGCTGGGAGATAGGCTGCTAGCTGTAAAGGAATGGACGGATTAACGCTATGGCACATCAAAGATGGCCGATTTGAGGATTCGGCGCTGTACGCATGCGCGAAAGTTGGAAATTAGCTACATATTTTCGTAAAGATTAGACACATGACGGTCTTGAAACGTATCATGTTGCAACTAAGACATTCTTCATTTAGTAAGAAACAGGTAAAGTATTATATTAGGGTCCATAAATTGTGTTTTCAATGTATACAAGCAGCGTCGCGAGCTGAGCGTCCATTTGTAAATCATTCATACTTTTCCAACCGATCCCTACTTCCCATAATCCAGCGCGACATTACGGATAGAGCTGTCTATTTGTTTGTCTTTCTTGTTGAAAGTCTCTGGCAGCAGGCTGCTGGTAGCTTGACTGTGCAAAGACAGCAAGAAGCGACCGACCGGCGGGGGAGGCAGGCAAGGCAAAGGAAAGGACAGGGGGAATTTAGGCTGTGTCCCGTATTTGGAATAAGCAAGTAAGACTAGACTACAGCTTTCCGCTTGACGTGAAACCAGCTCCTCTGTAACCTTCAAAAAGGACCCGCATTTTTGACGGCTAACTTACGTGCTGTTGGAACTCTTGAACTAACCGTCGTTTTGAACTGTGAAGAAACTAGACATTTGGTTTCTGGACGAAGAATGGGATTTAAAGAACATATCTGCCAACATTGAGTTGTGAAAACAAGGGAATAATTTCCAGTTGGATGAAAAATAACCATACTGTCGAAAGGGGCCAAATTCAGTGAAGCTCTGTTAACACTGTGCATATTGTATGTCAACTCCTGGGGGAAAAGGGGGCAACGATGGCATTTAGGAACGAAGAAAAGTAACGTTAACATTAGCTCGCTGGCTAGCTAAACAGCTAACCTAGCAGGCTGCTAACTAAGCCTGTGTCGCCCTTCCATTCCTGGAGCAGAGGAGGGGCGCTGGGGCTTTGTAGCATTGCAGATCTGCCTTGCATTTTTGGATTGCTGCAAGAATGGAGAATCCCAAACATCTGCCACAACAACTCAGGGGGATCTGTTGAACCGCATCGACTCGATTTTCTTCCGTTTGCCACACGGAGAAGACCAGAAAGCTGCCAGCTCACGTTGGGATTTCATCAAAATCAGCCGGCCCGGGGCAGCCAGGGTCTGTAATTGTGACTACTTCTTTTCGTATGTGCCCTGTGGGGATAGGTATTATAAAATGGGGAAGTGCTACACGTCTTATCCACCTCTTAGATACTGGATCGCAAGAGGGAGATCATGAATAGGTCGGCTTTTACGCGGAATTAGCCCCGGCTTGCCCTCAACTCCAAAGTTTTATTATTTTTGAGGCATATTCAAGGTGAGAGAACTTATTTACAGGCCCATCTGCGCTAACGAACAGGCCGAGGAGGTGTTTGCTCATCCCCCCTTCCTCCCCACCTCCTTCATCATCATCATTACTTCAAAAACCAACAAGCCGGAATAATCATGTCGGGAGAGGTGCGTTTGAAGAAGCTGGAGAAACTGATCCTGGACGGGCCAGCTCAGTCTAATGGCCAGTGCCTGAGTGTGGAAACGCTGCTGGATATCCTGGTCTGCCTCTACGATGAGTGCAACAACTCCCCGCTCAGAAGGGAGAAAAACATCTTGGAGTTTTTGGACTGGGGTAAGCAAGCTTTTTATTTTCTTTTTTTAAATCAATTTCCTCTTGTTTGGCCTGTGCACTCAGCCTCCCTGTCTTTTTGGTAAGATGATAGGCTAATAATGCTGGTGGTGCAGTGGCCCTCCCTTCCCCATCACATTCCTTTTATAGTAGTAGTGGGGCTCACTTGGCCTGCTCTCTTCTCACTCAAACCCTCCCTAAAACTAAAAGCAAGGCCACTTTATTTTCTTGTTTAATTGAATGTTTTACATGTTTTGTAAAATAACTATACATGGCAGCATGTCAGAGTTACGAGAACACACATTTAAACAGAAGACAAGTCTTATTACCAAAAACAGATATGTTGTAAAGGAAAAAAAAAAAAAAAAGGTGGTACCAAGTTGACAATGAGAACGAGTAACCAAATACACAGAAGGACATTA
The DNA here is from genome assembly GCA_002120245.1 of Maccullochella peelii. Classification (NCBI taxonomy): domain Eukaryota; kingdom Metazoa; phylum Chordata; class Actinopteri; order Centrarchiformes; family Percichthyidae; genus Maccullochella; species Maccullochella peelii. The sequence continues at coordinate 91,334 of LKNJ01000812.1, forward strand.
ACTGTAGTGAGGGAGATCTTAAACAGGCCCACTCCGGAGTTTTGATATAAATCCAGGAAAGTTCTCATAAAGACGTCCTATCCTCCAGGCCACCGTTTATTCTCTTACATAAAGTAGATGCCTTTCTGTCATTGCACAAACCCTCTTTGGTTCAGTTTAGTCTACTTTGCATGCCAGTTTTGTTGTCCTTTTCATAGGTGTGTAGGTGAAAGTGTGTTGATAACTTACCCAGCTGTCTCTTATCAGATAGATATTGTTGCAATAAAGTAAAGAGTGGTCTTTTGTTGCCGTTGCAGCATAGTGTACCCTAAAAGTTTTACCCAGGGTTTGAATAGTTTATAATCAGGAAAGGCAGTTTTTGGTGACAAGTTTGCAGTTTTGTAACTTTCCCACTCCCCCTGGTTAAAGCAAGGTTAGATAAAACAACACACACAGGAGGCAGGAGGACCACACACACACAAACAACTCAATCATTTGTGCAGAAGGACTGTGTGTGCGTGTGTGACGTCGGGGGTTTGGTTTGTGCATGAAGCAGGAATGTGAACAACTCACCTTTTTTATCTGGCGCAGAGGCCCAGCTAGCTGCCAGAGCATGCCTGGCTGGCCTGCTTGTCTTTTTTTAAAGCCCACGAAAGAAGTGCTGCAGCGGTTTGAGGCAGTGCAGGAACACATCATTGCCCTGGATCGAGACAAATGAATAATACAGCAGGCAATCGTAAACAAAATGGGAAGGAGGGGCAGTTTGGCATATTTGCTGGCATCTTTTATTTTTTTTTTTTCTTTCTTTATTTCTGAAACAGTTTAAACTACAGTGTTTAAACAGGCAGCAGTTTGGCCCATTATAGAGTGGTAGTGTCAAAAGACAGACAGGATGGCAGTTAATTCAGTCGAATGGTGGTAAATTCTGGCTGTGGCTGCTAAGTTGGTTTACCCCACCAGGCAGCCACCATCTGGACAACCTATTCTGTGCTAAAAATTGAGCTATGCTGGCTGGTAAAATACTGGAAGTGGCTGGATTTGGTGATCTTGGGGTCTGCTAAGGAATAAAGAGGTCTAAAAGCCATACCTAACAGTGTTTATTCATTACAAATGTATTGTTTCCTTTAGAGCATCCTTGTTATCCCTCCAGTTTTTAGTCCCCAGCCAGTCTGCTGCATCTAGCTGGCCTTGCAACAGTGTCAGTGTGCCCTGGCCTTTAAGGAGAGCGGTGCCCTGTGCTTGGGTGCCAAGTGGTGACTTCATCCTGACATTTCCCTGTGTTGACACAAGAAACTCTCTTGAACTGAGCTCAGCCAGACACAACACACAACATGCAGATGCATATCCAAGCTGTCATAGTCCTGTCGAGGTCCCATGTTGTTGCTTGTTATTGTGTTCAGCTCCAGAGGGATTTGTATTAGAATCCTCCAGCTTCTACGATTAATGTCAGTTAATTTAATTGAGTTGCAGGGTTTGTATTTAGAAGTCAATGAGGCTGCAGTTAGGTAAACAAAATTAATTGATCATCCTAATCATGTAGCCCTGATAAAAGAGCCTTAAGGGAGTCTTAATATCAATCTCCCGAAAGAGTGTTGTACTGTACTCCTGTACAAGATTTCTCACTACAAAAACGAGGCATGTATCATTCATTAATTTATCTTACGGAGTAACTAGGTGACTGTACAGCAGTTTATTGTGATTAGAATAAAAAATTAAGAACAACACAGCCATTAGTGGTCCTAATGGGTTTATGAAGACTTTTCTTCAGTCTAGATGGGTGACTTAGATATGGTATTTGGAAGTGTCACCATTTGAAAAATGGGCAGAAACCTAAAAACTAACTAAAACTTTACGACAATGGAGAATTTGGTCTATATATTTTAAACAACAGTATTTGTCCAAATTAAATGTTGTTCTTTGTTACACATCTCTCTGTCTTATTCTCTAAGGAGTAGCACAGGACCGAGTTAACAACCAATGTGAGCAAAGACCCCCAAAGGGTCTTGGATCAGGGCTAACTGGAGCAGGTTTAAGATCAACTGATTCAAGGAATACTTTGACACTTTTATTTATATATATATATTATATTCCTATTCGCTTTCTTGCCGAGAGTTGGATGAGAACATTGACAGCGCCCTCATATCTGATAAGCTAAGTGGGTTAGCTTAGCTTAGCATAGCATGAAGGCTGGAATCAGAAGGTAACAAAATCTGCCTAGCAGCAGCTGTAAAGTTCACTAAGTAACATGTTATGCCTCATTGGCCAGTTGGCGGATTTTGTTGCTTTTGGACAGAGACCGGCTAGCTGTTTTCCTCTGTTTCCAGTCTTTATGCTAAGCTAACCTAGTGCTGTATGTATTCATATATTTACCCGACAGACATGACAGTGGTATCAATCTTCTAATCTAACTTCCCAAAATGTCAATTATTGCTGTAAGTGATTTGCATTGTGATGCAGTGTCACAGTCAAGCATTTTGGGGTAAGGCATTTATGTGCTTCAGCAGTAGTCAAAAACAAACATTGAGTCATAGACTACTGGATGTCAGAGCAGTGGTAGCAGACAATGCTGAAGAGTAGATTTCCATCTTTTGGGAAGGGATGAAATGACTTGCTGTGGCGGGATTTTAGCGTTGTGATAATAACACGCGTCCACAGGATAGCAGACCACGCCTTTTTGGTGTAGCCATCAACAAAAATATGGCATAATTGAGGTCAAGTCTTGTCTTCTTCTCTAAAGTTTTTGGAGTTTCACCACTCCCATATTTTCTCTTTCTTGGCAGAACAGCCAGCCACAGGGTCAAAGGGGAAAAGCACACCTGTTACACATGCAACACCTTTTGTAGTATTTGAACAATTACTAGCTAACATGTTAGCTGAAGAAGTGACATGATGCCATTACAGGCCTCCTGTTTATACTTACAAACAGAGCCAGAGAGTGCACATGACTGATTGTTGCCTATAAGAAACAGATTGGATCAGACAGATAGTGTTAGCACATACTCACAACACAGTTTAATCCTACATACAGGAAAATGGTTCAAGATGGGCTCCATGAAACCTAAGACCTCTTGAACTTGTGAGTGATCTGCCTTTGTTAGCCACTCAGAGGCAGCCTCTGCATCTACAGTGTGCCCTGACAGAAAAGTACCCTTTTGCTACAGTGGCACAGTCGTGACAAAGGTGCACCGATGTTCCCTTTCCTTCCTGAGAATGTGTATATGAGCCAGAGAAGAAGACAAACATTTGTATTGGGTTTGCTCTTCTTCTTGTTTGGTGACCTCATTTCAGCTGAAATAGAGACCCCTACATGACCTGCAGCCACAGGGGAAATGAACACGGGAAAGTACGCTGTATCCTGACTCCTCACATATACCACAACAGCCAGTTACTGTGTCTACCAATCTCTCCAGCTCAGGCCTGTGCTTGTATTTGTTCTCTTAGAGAAATTCAATGTAAGCCAGCCAACATATGTCAACATCTTGCATATTTGTAATGTAATCTGCTGTTTTAAATGAAAAGAATGTCAATGTGTATTGATTCCTGCAAATATCTCTTTCACTTTCACCTTGATCCATGGCTCATGTGGGCGGTGTTAGTGTTTCAGCATATTTGAGCTTGAACAATGAAGTTGGTGCCTTTTAGAACTTATTACAATCTCAGTAAACTCAATCTTTATTTGGTGTTTTGTGAACTATGTATGAGGACGCTTTCAGTTTTCTGAACAGGAATTTCTGTTTCTGTGGACACAACACATGCATTCATTTCTCATAGATATCCTGTTTTCCTACGTTTCTCCTGTCACTTCCTGCTTTTCATTTTGTCCCGATCTCTTTCCCTGTTTTTGGGAAACTGATTGCCCGGCAGCTGAGTGAAAGTGGGCAGCCATTGCCAGCCCACAGTAGGCAAACATGGGGGGAGGCAACCTGACCTTTTCTCAATCCAGACTCAATGTTAGCCCCGCAGTGGCCAGCTGTTCAGCTGCAGCTGATGTGTGCTCCACCCTGCAAGGCTTTCATTGGCAGCATGCCTCACACACTACTCACAGTGGAGACTTACACACACACACACACACACACACACACACACACACACACACACACACACACACACTAATTATTGTGGTTTTGCCTAACTAGGCTATCTCATAGTGTGCACAGACTGGAGTCCCTCCCTGTTATTGAACAGACCAGAAGAGCTATAAGAATTTGAGTTGTGTTGGTTCCAAAGACAAATTTTTTTGTGTCACATGGTTTTAAATTCAGCTCGGAGACCATTCCCACCCCACCAAGAACAAACAAGGCTGTACGCAAGGCTAGCACTTTAAACCCCTGGCTTCATATACATTGTGCATACCCTTGCAGTTATAAAGGTGCATTTAGATCAGTCTAGGCTAACTAATTGCAGCTGCAGAAACATCAGTCATCAGTTTGATTAGCCTTTGTCCTGTTAGGCAGAGGTAAACTAGGCAGGGCAGGAAATGTACTCCAGTGCTTTTATTTTTGGCAACCTATGATGGATAATAAAGACAGAATGGAATGTTGATTGTGTGTTGGGGCCATGGTCAGGACTGATTTTTAGATTAGACAAAATCCATAAATACATGAACTAATTGAAATAGTTGCTGATAATAGACAACTCAAATGGTAACAACGCCGGGAAATAAATAATAAATACGTTAGCCTCACTGGCAGTCTGTGTCAAGTCAGCAGAAGAATCGGTAATCTGTATCATTAATACCCTGAATATCAATATTAGTATGACACGTTAAAATTCGGTATGGGCTGGACTGTCAGGACATCCTTGTTACCCCTCTGGTTGTTCTGCCGTTTCCTGCCTGGCTTTCCGGTGGTTACGGCGGGCACAGAGAACAGGAAGGAACCACAAGGACTCATAGTGAGCTAGTCCGGACCCAATGGGTACATGATGTCATACGAGGAAGTGGGACAGCTGTATTGCATTGTGTCATTGTGTACTCTGTGGCTCGCTTGTGACCAGTATTTTGGGGTTGTTTGGAAGGTGCAAGGCCACGAGTATGTTTACTTCCTTTCTGGTGGATTCCTTTTTCACACCGACTCACATACAGTCTGTTTGCTCACTTGAACACTCGTAAGCTCTTTGAGTATTTCTGTCGCTACACACACACACACACACACACACACACACACACACACACACACACACACAGAGCTGTTCCATTGTCCTGAATAGACTCCCAAGCAATCAGACATCGCCAAGAGGCCCATGTAGATCCTCTCCCCTCTTGGTGTCCGCTACTTCTCACCAGCCACGACCCTTTATTATGCTGTTTTTGCCCTGTACATTTCACTTACTCTAAATGAACCCAGCCACATTCAAACAAACCTGTCAAAAGAAGAAAAAGTATATAAATCATCAACCTTTTTAATTAATTCCTCCAGCATGAGCAAAATGAGTGGGATGGGTGCCATTAGTTGTGAGGAACAAGTCTTTTGAACATAATACAGTTGTTCAGGATTTCATAAAACTTGCTACATCTATATGATTTGTACACTACATCTTTAAAGGGGCAATTTATTATTGTACTTCCATAAAGTTGGGGCACTTGATTTAAAAAAAAAAAAGAATGGTCAAACTCTGTGCTGCAGAGTCCAGTATGTATGGGCTTTAAATCCCAATTTAAGCCCCCAAAACACTGGATCCTACAATTCCCATAATCCAGGTCATGTCTAGATGGTAACCCTAGATTTGCGAAACTCTCGCACATGCGCACTTGAACTGAGTCTCGTGTTGGAAAGCCTTTCTGCCAGAAAGCCTAACCAAGTAGTTTTGATGCCTAACTAACCAAACTGGGACCGATTCACAAATCTAGTGTTACCATCTAGACATGACCCATAATCCAAATCAAATCAATAGCATCTTTCCTTAGACCCTCCTGGCCTGGTAAACGCCTGTGTCTTTCTAATTCCACACCTCAGTTTATAATGTAGACTTTCTGTTAAAAATTTAAAGCATCCAAGCTCAGATAACCCTGATGACATCATAAGGGTTATCATTTTCTCAGACTTTGAAAAAGCTCACAGCATAGCTACAGAAGACATTATACTATATACAGTTGATATATTATTATATTATATAAACTGTTTCCACAGGCTGAGCAGTACTCTGTGAAGAGTACACTGACCTTGATGTGTGCATGAAGTGCACCTGGTATCTAGGCCAACTTCCATTTTGGAGAGAAGAAATTATAGCATTAATTAAAGTCATATTATGCAATATTTGGGGATCCAGTGTGCAAATTATTTTCTTTTGAAAGGTCTGCTACCTAAGGTTGGTGAACAACTACCATCATTTATTGTAACTTTGAGCTGTCAGTCATTTAATCCACATGGTCAGTATCATCTATAACTTACTGCAGTGATTTCAAGTATTGCTAAGATTAGTTGGACTTATTTTCACAACATTTAAGTTCCAGTGGGACCACCGGTGAGGTTTTTAAGGGATAGATCGGTGCTGCAGTCCATGCTGACGATTACCTGGACCTTTACCAGGATAACGTATGTGAAATTGTGCATGGCATTTTCAGCATCTGGATTTCTCACAGATGGCCTTTAAAGACACTTAGTCAATCCATCCGGCTGTCTGGGAGCTTTGTAGGCAGAGAAATGCCTGCTGCTAATTGTGATGTGTCATCAGAAAGTGGCAGGGGAAGGGTTGGCTTCCTTTCACCGTCTCCCAGAGGACACACTGGGGTGCAGGTCATTAGCCAACCTTTCAGCGCCCTCGGGATCTGACTGCAAATGGCCTCTCCTCCCCCTTCCTCTTTTGTCTTTCCTTCACCATCACTTCTTCTCATCCTCCCATCTCTTTCTTTCTTTCTTTCTTTCTTCTTTTCTTCTTTCTACCTCTTTTTCCCCCGCAGCGCCTATTAGCTGGGTTTGGCTGATCTCTCTCCTCAGCTGTCCATCCATCACTTCAGCCAGTGTTGTTTACAGACCAAATGTAAAATAAGCTGCTCAGTTGGCTGCGTTTGGCCCATTTATTATAATTTTTCTTTTTCTACTGCAGTTTTTCAAAATAAGTCCTTCTCTAGATGGGCCTATTTTAGCATGAATCTCAAAGCCACATACTTGCATGCAAAGATGCATTAGCACAAGTTGTGTCATGAATTCTCTCTAATAGAGTGGTGCAGGAGGAATGAGTCCTAAAATCCAGAAATTAGCTGGCATTTTTGCACTTCCAGTTCCCTCATCTGGAAGTCAATGGAGTTTCTTGAATGGGTCTTGGGATGGGTCTTTAGATGCCTGAAATAAGGTCTGTGGTTAACACAAGCTTAAGAGACTTTCACGTTTTGTTCTACGACATAAAATACATCAGTAAATACCCCACTTGTTTATTTTGAAGTTTTTATGTGTCCTAAAAAAGGCGGTTGCTAACAAGTGGCTAAATGAGACTACAGAGGTTGTCTGGGACATTAAACGTCATCACACTGAACACAGAAACTCATCTACTCACTCGTCTACCTTTACAGCCTTGTTGGGTTTATACTCTCTTGCAAATACTGTATATTCCAACTCAAACTTTCCGAAAGGCTTTTCTAGAAGAGGTAAGCTCACAAATTACAAGTTGGAAGCTTAGTGGTGGTGACATGGAAGTAATGCGACTGTGGTGTAGTTAGTTTATAGCCTAACGTTAGCTTTTCACTTCTGGCGACTGCATTTACACTTCAAAAATCATAAAAGTGGTGTTCATTTGTGGAGATTATCTTGCTGAACAAAACGTGTAAGTATCATAAACTTTTGTTTGTCACAGATCTTATTTTCTGGAAAAAATCCCATTGGCTTTTTGTTGAGGGAACCAGGGCTAACTTCTGGGATGGCCAACAAAATTCGTCATCCCTGCAGCGCTCTATTAGGAATCAGCATCACTTAGATTTTGTACACTGTCATCTTTATTGACATTACTATAACCTCAACTACAACCCACTGCTATTACTCAAATTAGTGTAGGGGATATCTAGCTCCTGGCATTAGCATCCAAGGTGAGTTTGATTTCTGGGAAATTACAAGTGTTTTTAGTGCTTGTGCTGCCCTCTCCTGACTTCTAATACATTTGTAAGTGTGCCATTGTATACTGAAGGAAAAATGTTGGGTCAGCCTCCCTGTAATGACTCTTCAGCTCAGAGGAGCAATTAGCGAGTCTTCCTTTTCGTCTGCCAGCTAAGTCTACACCAGTGACACACACGCATATGCACACATGAACACCACAGACAGAGCGATATTGTTTTCTCACAAGATGGTTTTTATGTTGTCAAAGGGTGAACTTGGGGAAAGCTGCTCGCCCCCTCCACCCGTTGAGTCAAAATGGTCCCACAGCCAACTGGCAAAGCCGCTTGTTTGCATAGTTTCGTCTCTTCCCATACTCACTGAACTGGGAGTGTGTGTCGGTGAAGGGGAGTGCATCCACACTGGTCTAACTGAGCAAGATGTAAGGCAAAAGCCAATTCAATTAAAAGACATTCCTTTCTTTCTTCATTCATAAAATTGTATTCCAAGAAAGCGATGGTGAAAGTGAACATGCGTTGTTCTCCAAATCTGAGGAAATTGTTGACAAAAAGGTAACACGACGTCAGTTATATGGAAGTGGTTTGGATATCTCAAAAGCGACGAAGCGCAGATTAAGACGGTCTGCAAAATATGGCGTTGTTCAGTGCCAACCAAGATGGGTAACACAACAGATGAACCCTCTTTTCGTTTCTTTAGTCTTCAGTCATTATCAGGATACTCTGTACTCTATACTGACAGCATTATCAAATTATATATTGTGATAAATATAAATATTGATCAATATGGAAAACATGATGGTGATCAGATTTTTTGCCATATTGCCCAGCCCTATGGTGAACATTAGCCGTTAGCAGCTAAAGAGCCAGATATTTCTCTCAGGAGTTGGTGGAGACCAAACCAGAACTAAAAGGAGAGTGAATATTGGACTTAGATTGACCAGGTGGCCAGAAACACAGCTCCAACATGAATGTTAATGTTAATGCATACCTGCTGGTTGTCTAAATAGGCAACTGTGTGCTAATAAGGTTGCTGTATGTTTTAAATACTCATTGCCTATTATAGGCTTGAAAGGTTGCTCTGAAAAGTTTGTAGCTTGCTTTTTTTTAGGATGGCAGCTGTAGTCAGCCCGGATTCACAGCATTTAAAATGGATTCAAATGGAGACCACATAGTCACAGCATAAAAAATAAAGAAAACAAAACCTCTATAAAAAGCTTTCAGACTACCACTGTAGCATAATCCACCTCTTAACAGTTGGTCTTTATTTTCATTCTAACACAAAGCCTCTGAATGATGATAATTTCTCCTATTTAATCTCAATGTCTCATGTTAACGCCCAGTGTAGCGCACATATTCACCAGTAGCGTATTTCGTGTTGTATGTATTGTGCTACACTGGAAGGAAGAAACATCCCCAGTTTGGAGAAAAGTAAATGTTTAACCACTGTTAAATCTCTGGATTAGGGAATCTAAGACTGTTTGGGCAGCAGCCATAGAGACAATTTGGCTTCCATACAGTTTCTACTAGATCCAATTCAAACTGTGTGTACACACTATTATGTTATTTGTGTAGAATTTCTTAATAGGACAGATTTCTAGAAGAGGCAAATTAACTTTAAATTTAAAACACAATGGAAGTTCAGCCCTCAGGAGCCCTGTCAGGGCACAAGTTCATAAATAACGTGGAACAAAACTGCAGCATGTGATCTTTTCTGGCCCTTTGGTTTCTCCTCCTCCAGTTCCTACTCTCCTCCCCTCACTTTGTCCTGTTGCAGGATGCTTCTCTGACAATAAGCATCATTTTAGATTGTTATTCCAGCCAGTTAGTCATCATAGGGTTGGGCAATATGTTAAAATATTCCAACCAGCCACCGTCAGCCCAACAACCGGCGATTGCAGATATATTTGTGTGTGTCAGTGTGTGTGGCCTATTAGCTACTCTTCTTCAATTAAATAAAATAAATCTCCGTGAGGTCTTTGCTAAGCAATAAGCTGTAAAGACAGGCTGAACAGCTGTCCGACTCTATTTGAAAAGGAGTCTGGTGGTGTCGGATGAAGGACTTTTCCGCTTGGAAAAACATAACTATGCTAGTAAATGATCAGGGTGCACCAAATGACACAAAATGACAAAAAATCCGGCCAAAAAACATTTTGGGGGTGAATTTAATGGTTGTTACGATTTTGTCTGATACATTTGTTCAATCGCCCAACCCTATAGTTCAGGGCTCCTGTTACCTTTTAGTGATGGATGTTGCTGTCTGCAATTATGCCTGGACTCTCTTTCACTTAGATGTATCATTGTACGTCTGCCTTGTTCGATTTTTGCATCATCATAATGCATCAGTTCCAGAAGCCCTTGAAATGTGTTCGTTTGTAAAGAAAATGAACAAATTTGGTATAATTGTGTTGGGATATGTGCAAAAAAAAAACAGTCTATAAATTTGTGACAAAATGTGCATATTTTAATTCATCATCACATCTTATGATTTAGGTGCAGAAGTCTAAAAAAAAAAAGCCAGGCAGAATTCCAAACCTTTGGCCGTGGCTGCTGCTTTATGTCCCTCTGCAAGTGCCGTAGCCAGCGCATCCCCTGGCCGCTTTGAGCAGAGGGCTCAGCTGTGTGTGTGTGTGTGTGTAAAAAGTGCTGACTCAGGCCCCAGCCTCTCATAGCCAGGCTGCCTGTGGAATTTGGAGCAGAGGTGCAAATGTTCGGGGAGAACAGCAGCTGTTTGGATGAAGCCAGGTTTGCCTCTTTGTCCACAAGTGCCAACCCGCCCCATACACTCTCCCTGTCTGTCTATCTGTCTGTCAGCTCCTGGTATGTCTCTTACTGTCATTGTTTAGTTCATTATTTGCTATCTCCTCTATTCACTCAGTCTTCACAGCTTGTGTGCATTCTGTGATGCTGCACACCTCTTCCTCTTTATTTGGCCGCATTTGTCTGAATATCATCCCTCTCTTTTCCTCTCCTCTGTTGTCTCTCTGCTTCCTTTAGTTCCTCTGTTTGCTCTGTCCTCCCCCTCCCCTCCCTGCCTCTCGTAGCCCCCTCCCTTGCTCCCTGCCAGACTGCTGTATCCCAGCTTTGCCTAGTGACAGGGAAGGCTGGGTTGGTGTGTGAGTGTGTGTCTGTGTAGGGCATGGACCAGTAGTAATATTGTGCATTGTTCATGTGTGTGAGGGTGTACCTTTTAAAATTTTTTTTGGGTATGTTTGCATGCATATACTTTGTGTTGGCGTGTGCAAAAGAAGCACACGTGCAGAGGCTGAGTCGATCAGACAGCGCAGTCCGTCCAGCCAGCGTCCAGCACAGAGCTGAGCTGCATCCCTAATAAAGCTCCTCTGCTGCATCCATCCGCACACACACGCACACGCACACAGAGGCTTTGATCCTCTATCTCATGCTGTCATACTTGGAAAGGGAACTTCATGCCAAATGAAAAGGACAGGTATTTGCCCTTTGCATTTGTTCAGGCTAAATTAGGACTGCCCACTCCAGTGGCTAAATTAGCTGCTTAGCTTAAGAACAGTATTGGAACAGTGCTGCAGCAGCCTACAGGTTACACAAGCAGGAATCCCAGAATGCCAGGAAAATGTGGGCAAGCACTAAATTTGTCCCTACATCTCATCAGTAGTGACGCACTGATGCAGCTTATAAATCAGATACAGATATCCAGACAGTTTTAACCAGTATCACTTAATATTGATATGCATTTTTGTAAGATTCAAAACAAGTTAAGCTAATCAGACGTTACTGTTTGCTTCTTTTAGGTGGATATGTTTTTTCTTGTTGCTGTTTTGAGAATTGTGATACAGCAAGTGACATACGCCTCACAATCTGGCAAATATCAGCACTAATAATAGTATTGCACTGATATCAATGGCATCATTTGCACTTGTTAATTCAATTGTATAAAATCCAGATGTGATTTTAGCAATCCCCTGTGTTGTTTTTAACCATAGACTGTATATGAAGATGGATGACATGACAGCTCCCCAAAAGTGAAGCCAGAACATCTCAATCGCCCCCTGGTGGCTGGCTGCAGTATAGGTCATAAACCCCACCCCCGGCTTGTTAGAGGATGGGACATGGGCCAAACTGAAAAATCAAAGTGCATGTCAAATAATTTTTTCCCAAAGATGATTTCTGTCATTTTAGGTCATTCTTATCACGCTGACAGTTGGACGGGAGTTCTGCAGTGTGAGTTGGTCAGCCGTCCTTGTTTGTCAGTGCTGGAGTTCGGTGCTTCACTCCAAAAACGTTAGCTAGTCTCATGGTGATGGAGTACAAAGTATCCACAAAATACTACACTTTCGTCATGTGTCCAAATGCTTGCTTTAGAAGATGAATATAAGATGACTCTAGTGAGTGCGAGCGAACGTACAAAAAACGATTTTTGACATTTGTGAATTGATTTTTTTCCCCACAACCCCTAACAGTCAAGCTTCTCTGGACACATTAGCATTCAAACTTGTGTTTTATTGAATTTTTTCTAAACTGTATGTATTGTCTTTTTGTACAAATATAGTAACATCGTACAGCACATACAAACCTCTACACACATGTACACGCGCACATATATACAAAGTATAATAATAATAATTAGAGAGAGAGAGAGAGAGAGAGAGAGAGAGAGAGATGAGGACAAATAGATGAAATAGGTTTAGAGGAGCCCACACTGTTGGCTTGGATTTGCTGAAGAAGATATCATGTGAAGTCAGTTCATCTATCTGCTGCACTCTTTGTTCCTCCTCCTCAGTGCTGCTTGCAATAGCTGACACTGATGGAGCATTGACCTTGGCTCATGGTGCGGTGGCGAATTTGACGGTGACCTGATCTATTTTAAGGCCCGTCTATATATCTCCACTGCTGCATGTGTGCGTCGTGTCTCTTGTATACTCACTGTTCCGACCTCCCTGTCTTCATTGTGGAGACGCATGACTCAAATAATGTCGGATGGGTGAGCAGTTTGTCAGCACCATTCATCAGTCTTCCACCTTGAATGGCGGTCATTCACGCCAGTTGGGTCTCTCACGTGCAACTGATCTGATCGTCCCTCAGCCCTTCAGCTCAGGTCTGAACCACCGTGTTGTCCGGCTAGATTCCCAGTGATAAAATGAAGCCCCCGTGAGGCGCCTGGCAATCTGTTAATGCATTCACTCGCGAGCATGTGTCCCCCCTCAGTGTTGTTACATTTTGACAGTGATTTAGCGGTTTTGTGGCATCGGTTTTGAAAGGGGTTTTGTTGCTTGTGGGGAAGTGTGTGAGAGCGAGAGTGAGTTTGTGACTGGTTATGTGCACGACTGAAAGAGCGCTCACGGAGACCTATTTGTGTGTCATTATAATTTTTGAAAGTTCCTCTTTGTGTTTCAGTGAATTTTTATGTGGTTTGACCAGCCCACAACCCACTCTCCTCGGCTGTCCCTATCCCCTCTCTCTCTCCTGAGACTTCTCTGGTGGGGGAAATCCTGTGGTCACTCCGATTGCCATCTCAATTGTCTTCCACTGAGTCGTCTGTTATTCAGCTCTATATATATAGAGAGCCGCCTCACACTGTTTCCTCCCTGCGCTGAAGGTCATAATACAGACACAACAATTTGACACACTGCTGATGAGTACATTTCATCACCCCCAAATCCAATTTTTTTGCCCCCTTAGGCATTTGAAATAAGACTAATCAGTGCCATAGTTACTTAATTTATTTTTCTCCCTTCCTGTTTATTGATTGCTCATATTGATGATGCACGGTGGACATTTTTAAAAGAAACCGTAAGACATATCTTTTTAGCCTGGCTTTTACTTGAGGTGCCTCATCATTTGTTGCCTTCGTTTTTTAAGTATTAATCATTGGTTTTCAATCGTTTTTATGCCTTGTGTTCACTTCTTTTATTGACTGTTATCTATCTTTAACATTTTATTGTTGTTATTTATAGTTTAGTATAGTATTTATTGTTGTCTATTTTTTTATTTATTCTTTTACTTTCTTGTCTGTGCTGTTTTAACCATGCTCTGTGAAGCACTCTGGGCTGCAGAGGTCCTAAAAAATTAAAGTAATAAATAAAGTTGAGTTAAGTATTCAGCCGGATCAATTTACCATAGCTTAATTTCTTTTAGAAAAGTAAATGTTAATGAATTAAATGAAATAAAAATAATGAAATGTGAGTGATTTATATCACTGACCCTATCATTATTACGCATAGCACTACCCTTCGTTAATTACAGACACACACATAAATGTGCACACACTCTTTTCCACCTTCTTCCTTACTGATAGCCCTGATATGTTTCAGTAACAAACTGTGAGATTGACTCATACTTTTGTATCAGTAATGCTGAACCTAGGGTTAAATATAATTCTGTTTTGATGCAGTTTTCTGTCCAAAACACTTAATATACTGATGTTAATATAATTACTTTCCATATGGTCTACATGGCCCAGCCCCTGTAGCTAGATGCTTTGCCTTAATTGCTTTGTCGGGCTCCCATCTGTTTTTAAAATGCCTTATTTGTGCAAATCTGTTTCCCTCCAGACTCAGTTGTGTTCTGATAAGGAAATACTGTAAATGAGGCATTTCCATTTATTATTCTAATGATATTCCCAAGGTCTGCAAATAGCTTAGCTGGGGCACTTATTAGCCTGAGTGTGTATTGCCCACCACACAAAAACAAGTGCAGTACTCAATGCAATAAGTTTTTCTCATTGCACACCACACTGCTTAGACTTTTGCTTGTGTTTTTTTTTTTAAAAGACACCACCCTCCAAACTCTGTAGATGCTGAATATCACTTTTACAGCCCCATACCGCTTCATCGCGTGGAGGAATTAAGTGAATGGTCAGTTGGCCATAAATGCAGATCCAAATGTTATGAATGGAGGTCCTTCCTTCACTGTTTGTAATTTTTGATGCTTCATGGGTTTGCATGTGCCCAGTCATTTTGGTTTCAGTTGCGTTGGCTGAGTATGTGTGGTGACAGTGCAGTTGTCATAGGTGCTTGGTGCTACTCTACATTATGTCCAGCACGCCACTGTGGAAGCAGACAAAGTGCGACTTGTGGTTTGTCAGCCTGTTGAGAGAGTCAGCGTGTGTGATCACCTAGATGTCTCACGTTCTCATCAAAACAAGGGCCCGTCCCGGCTAAAGCCTCCCACGCTGACTCAATCTGCTTATCAGTGAGGTCATTAGTCTCATAACTGCTATCTAGGTGCCCGACTGCTACTGCATGGCCGCTGTTTGTTCTCGCTGCTTACACCGTAGGGCTTGAGCTCATGGGTAAGTCCTAAATGGATAATGCCTGAGTTTTCCCTGCCTGGTTAACTCTTGGATGGACCCTTTAGCTGGTCGGCCAGTTAATTGAATTAAATGAAAATGTATGGATGTAGTGCCGTGTAAATTTATGAATGGATACCAATAGTCATGTTTGTTCTGAAAGTTGTTTTTGTGCTTTTGGAAGATTACTAGCCCATTTTACTTCCACTACTTGTGTAGAGAAGAGGAAGAAGAAGAGCATCTTCTGTGCTCATCTTCTATGTTTGATAGGAAACATGGATAGTGTCTCAATGATAACAACATGGCCCTGCCCTGATCTGATTCTGCCTGTCTATCAGCTACATAACCACTGTATTCTGAACGGGAGGCCCGTCCTAACACGCCCAGCTGTTGCCAGATGCATATTTTTTTCAGAATGCTTTTGGTTACAAGTCCCAGCACTGACACCTTTTCTTCTGGAGGTTATAATTAGTAGCCAAGCTAGTCTTTTTCGCCTGCGACAGGGACTGGTTGCGGCCTAGAAAGTGTCTGTTGTGCATGGCTGCAGCAGAAGGGGAAGTGTATATATAGGCTGTAGCACTTCAGTCCCCTCCATTTATTTTGGGAGCAGCAAATGGTAATTTAGTGGTTTTCTCCAGATTTCAGTGTCCGTTGACTTCATAGCCTGCCCATTATTCTTTTGTAACAGGAGAGGCCACCACCTGCATTGGAAAAATAAACTTTGTTGCAGTGTTGTGGTATTAGCGAGGAGTTTTTGAACAGTCTTTTTGGGTTATATAATATGCTGATGATTTTCAGTTTTTCTGCCTGATGCTGTTTTTTTTGGATTTTGATTTGCTCTGATATCATTCCTACAGACAAACAGGAAGAGCTTGGTTTATTTAATAACCCTTCAGAACTAAATCTGAGCTATCAGTCATTGTGTGTATTTCTGTGTCTGATGATTCCATATGTATCTAGATGCACAGTCCATGATGTGATACAAAACAATACAGGTGAATTTGTAACAGTACCATACATTGCGATTCAGAGCAGATTTAATTAGATTTCATTTAGACTTAGCTGTGATTGGGAGTTTATATTTTTTCTTTTTCAATTATAAAAGTGTGACTATGAATCATTTATTCTCCTCAATCTTTGGTCCCATCATTCATTTCAGGGCTGCGATTTGTCACATATAATTGGTGGGTAATCAGGGTGTACCACGCCAGGAATTTAATTACAAATACAAATTTTAACTGCACACTCACATTTATGATTTTTTAATTATAAAGCACCCGTTTAAGTATTCACCTTGGAAATGTGTAGTCTTCTTGGCTCAGTTTTCTGCCTATGATTGTCTCCTCCATGTTGGCCATAGCTTCAGGTCCTTCCTGTCGGCCCCATCTTGAGCACACCTAGCTGGGCGGGTTTCCAGAGAATGAAAGGGATCTTAGGTTACCTCCACCATGACACATATCGCCACAGGGAGCCCGCAGCCGAACACATCTTACAGTTGAATAGAAAAGACCTGGGTCATCTGTAAAGTACTCTGGTTGTTTTTTTTTCTCCAGTGGCAGCAGTGGGAGGGAAGTGTATGTGCGTGTCAGTCCTTGAATAGTTTATGTTTGCATGCGTACAAGTACAAAGTGTAATTTTACTGTCACAGACATCTCAGGGTTTTCTGAAGCATCCCTCTTTCCACTCCTCCCTGATCTTTTCTTTCTTCTCGCAACTTGTCTCTTTGCTCCTCCTCCCTTTTTTCCTTTTCTCTTCCCACCTCCCTGCTTATTTTCCCATTCTCCCCTTTCCTCCTTCTCTGTTGTCATGTCTTTTCCTACCTCTCTCCTGCCCTTGTCTTCCATTTTCTCACCCACTCTGTTCACCTCTTTCCTCAACGTCCCGTATCTTTTGTTGTCCTATCTCTCTTTTCTTTTGACCTTTCCTCATCACCTTTACTTCAGACCTGAAGTTCCCTTTCCATCTATGCCAGTTCCATCTAAACGTCCTTATTATTACTATCCACCCTCTATTGCTTAAAAGGTCTTAACAAATGCCTAGTGGATGCTTTCATTCATTTGGGTGGACCCATTTATAGTATGGGTGATCCCAATGGGAATCAAACCCTTAAATGGTGCAATGTCAGTGCTGGGCTGTACAAGTCGAGCCGCAGAGGGCCGTAGCATAGTAACAACCCCCCTCATTTTCCATTTCCAAGTGCCGACATCCAGAGGGGGGGAGGGGGGGAAGGATGAGCCCAGAAAAGGCAGTAGGAAACTTGTGCTGTAATATCTGTCAGGATGTTGTGACATGTCGGTGCTGGAACACCACTGGCATTAAAGTCTTACCTTTGTTTAAGTGATTGGTGACTTTAATTTGACTGATCTTGAAATTTATAAGGTGCTGCTGGAAGTCGACGAGGTGCCACAGTATGGCTACATTCTTGTATGTGCCCTGTGCCAACTAAGATTTTTACACACTCGGTATTGGAAAATATTGTCCGGGTTGCTGAACATTCCCACAGCTCATGCCCGGTATTCCTAGCTCTGGCTCTTGTAACCACCCTGTAGTGTTTTTTCCTTTCAGGCTCATGTGGGAGCTCTGGCTGCCGCTGTCAGTGTCTGTTTCTCAGGCGGCCTCCTCCAGAGCCTGCAACTCCTTCCAAAGTGGAGATGGAGTCATGGCAAACATCAAATTATTATACATTTAACTAGATATTGCAATCAGGACAAAAAAGTACAAAAATAGTTCAGTGCACTTTTGATATCTTGAGTACTTCGTAATGGATAATTTTTGGATAATAACATTGTTAAGCATGTCACCTTACGTCATTAGCAAGCACCCCTGTATCTAGGTTAACCATGTCTTTCAGAGTGCCACTTTTCAAATGTGATACACAGTACATTTTTGGTAGCCTGACATCGCCAGACCAGTTCGCAAATGCGAATTAGTCTGGAACCTCTCAGTTCATTTTTTTCGAATTCCAAGGGACAACGAATCGTGTGACGAGTTGTTTGCTCTTCTGTTACAGAAAATATACTGTCCGGTTCGTTTAATACTGACGTAATAGTGGATTCACAACGTTCCACATCAGCAGCAGCCATCTTGGTTATTTACGAAAATGCGCTCCTCTGTAGGCTACAGTCATTGTATCAATCCCGCCCCACATTAGATAAACGGTTGTGATTGGCCCAACCCGTGCCAGGTCTGATGGAGCTCGCAGTTTCGTCTGTTTCCCAGGCTACATTTTTGTTATTGGACTGATGCACTACATGGTATATGGTTATCCGTCTGCACTGTCACCTCAAAGTCCTTAATATTTATGCCTTTTGCAAAGTAGGGCTGCACAATTGTTGTTGTATGCTTGTAGGGAGTGCTTGTGTAGCAACATTACAATAGCATTACCGTGATAATTAGCTAAGTTGGTACAAGTCATTCGGAAAAATAGTTCACGGAGACTTCCTGCATGATTTGAAAATAATTGGTACTTATATATAACATACACAAATTATTCTTTAACAAAGATGACCCCTGCTCGACACTTACAGATTCTGCCAACCCTAATTCGATCGACTTCTGTGGCACCCAATAAAAACATTGAAAAGTTCATTTCGAGTAGAGCATGTGGTCCAGGCTCATCTCACTATTCTTAACATAACCTTCCAGCTCCATTGGAACAGGAGATGTAGCTCACTACACCTGCACATGTCCACTGAAATGACTAATTTTCCAGATGATGGCATAAGAGCCAAATATGGCAAATAATGATGGTGATTCTGTTTCCCAGGATATAATCATTTGTGATTCAGTTATCATAATATCTTGTAATATAATCAGGATTATCTGTGTGACTGGAATTGTGCGGCACTATCCTTTGCTTGACATCCTGCTGTCTTATCACAGCCATCGTTCTGTTACTATCAATACCCAGCAGAGGAACAATGCAGCACCTGGTGCTTCTACCACCAAGAGAGTGGCAGACAGTAAGGAAACCCAGCCAAGCTGGGTAACATGGCCTGGCAGGCTCCTTTCATATTCTCTCTTTATCTGCAGATGGTATCGGGAGGCGGTGTTGACGCAGAATTGTATAAATCAACTTGTTTGCGATGTGGGTTGAACAGGTCGATGTGCGGGCTTGGAGAATTCTTTTGAAGTACTGGGAACACTTCCTGTACAGACAGCAGACACTGATGTAGCCCAGCCCCTCCAAGGCAGTTTTTCTCACGTTGCTGGTTTGGGTGTATGTCACTGCAGCAGTCTTTGCACTGTAACACACACTAGATCTGATCTATTGTTTTGTCAAGCCCTGCCTCCCTCCTTTTCTTTGGTGTTTGTGCTTTCTTAATATTTTGGGAACATCCTGTTTGTGTGTTTATTGCCGTGGGGAGCAGATTGTTTAGTTTAAGGCCTCTGACCATTCCTGCCCTCTTATTAGTGTGACAGGACACGAAATAGGCACACACACGCACACACACACACACACAGAAGGGGCTGAGGGAAGTGTTCAAATTGGAGAACTCAGAAGGCAGAGTGGAAATGTAGGAAAAGAGATGAAGGGGTAGAAAGAGAGAAATGGTTAGGGATGGCAGTGAAAGGAAAGCGGCATTAAGGGGAACTTGAGGTTGGCTGTGGTGGAGTGGAGGGGACGGGGAGGGTTATTGCAGACAGACAGCATTGGGAATTCTGGTGTCGCTGCTGTGCAGCCTAGCATTAAATGCAATTTAATGCTCCATGGCATGTTTACGTGCTATGTAAGTGATTCCCCGTTTGCCCTTCATGAATTTTCGGTGCTCATCAATGATTTAACGGCGTGCCCCCCAAAATAGCTGTCGGGGCGCTGTCAGTGCCCCTTGGCACCGCCTGTGGGGATCAGACAGCTGTGCATGTGTCGTATGAGAGAGCGAGACACGGAAAAACCTTTTTATTGGGGTTGGTCGTGCCTCCCTACACGCATCTGTTGGGAGAACCTCTGGCTGTGACATAAAGGGGTCTGGTTCTATTTCCATCTGTAATTTAGGTAATTTCCTGGATGTTTTTAGCAATTGAATTGCTAAAAGGGCTGTATTGTTTAAGTGCTTCTGGCACTGAGTCACTTTCCCTTTTAAGGACTAGGTTATTAGAATCACACAGCTTTTAATATTTCCTTTGATGACATTGGTGTGCTATTTATTCAGCCCTCACTTAGTCGTATTTATTTGGCCTTTACTTAACCAGGAAGTACTTTTTGTAATAAGGCAGCTGTTATTTCTAGGAGACCAAAGCCTTGTATTTATTAAAATTAGGGCATGATGGGTCTGGAACAGTTTTTTACTTTGGTAATTTTTCTAAAAATAGCAAACGAATACTTAATTCCCTTATGTGCCAGCTAAGTAGTCTAAATAGACAATTTGTGGAATTGTATAAACCCTGAACCTGTTGTACTTTGTGTCTGGAATGATGGGTGATGCTGGGCTGATTTCTGGGGCAGAACTTCACAGGAAACTGCAAGCTTGTACATTTTACTTGACTTTTATGAAAAATAAAGGGACATTTTCTGATCATTAAATGCCAGATTCCTGGAGACAGTGACTTCACATTTTCCCATCAGATGTATCGACTATCACACTAAATCATAAAAAAATCAGGCCCATAGTCACAATCATAGGCCAGCGTTATTCAGACCTATCATTTCCTCAACAAAGGTTTACACAGTCTAGGAAAACTCCCAGCCTGCTTATGAGGTGTGATAAGTCCCCCCCCCCCAAGCGGTCCCACCATGGTCCCACCATGGTCCCACCACGGTCCCACCACGGTCCCACCACGGTCCCACCACGGTCAGATGG
Source organism: Maccullochella peelii (assembly GCA_002120245.1). Lineage (NCBI taxonomy): Eukaryota > Metazoa > Chordata > Actinopteri > Centrarchiformes > Percichthyidae > Maccullochella > Maccullochella peelii. The sequence continues at coordinate 112,419 of LKNJ01000812.1, forward strand.
AAGCAAAGGCCATCCCTGGGTCTCTTCCTCTCCTCTCTGCCGTTCTCCCTCTGCGTATTATATTCTGGAAAGCCTCTCTCTCTCTCCATCTCTCCATCTCCCCTGTCTCTCCTGCAAGCGGCATTTTTGTGTCGTTACCTCACTGTGGTTGTAAATAATCCCCGTTATGGCTTCCAGATGTCCCTCCGTCCCACTCTGGAATTGGGGATGGGGTTGGAGTGCGGTGCGGGTGTAAGGGTTGGACACTTATTGTAACTGGCTCAGCTGCTGACTGGGCCTGAGTATGTGTTGCCTTCTCTGTCTCTCACTCTTCTCTCTGTCCTGCCCAGTCCCACTTTCTCCCACGAGCTGATTGCTTTTTCCATTTTTCTCTCTTCTGTCTCCGTTTCTTGTGTTTTGTCTCTCATTGTTTTTATCCCACAATTGTCCTCTGTCCTTCAGACGTCTGTCATACTGTAATTCTGATATAAGGATCTGTATCAGGTATCAGGGCATATTTTGATGGATCAGTATTGGCGAAAATAAAGCCAATCAAAATCCAATCCCTTCTTTACTGAACGTGTTTACTGTGTTTTGTGCACCTCAGCTTGCTCTCCTTAATGACAGCGGGGCTCTACAGTGCAAAAATTGCCATCAAAATTATTAGTGTGTAAATCTGAAAAATTATTTGACTGTTCTGACACCCGGATTGGCAAAATGCACAAATTTGCTAAGCTCCGGCACTAAAAAATCTGTTATCACTCATCTCTTATTAGTAAAGAGCAGTGTACAAGACATTCAGCTAGCATTTAACCAGCGCTGACCGTCGTTTTCACCAGTTAAAATGACGCAGTAGGTCGCTAATTAACGGTCATTCGTAAGTAACTCGATAACAGGTCAAAATAAAACTTAGCTGTTGTCGTGTTTGTGTCTTGTCTGCAGCTGGTGTCTGTACTCGACCAAAGATTGTTTATGAGGCAAAAGAAGCATCACTTTGTAACACCACCGTACAACAGCGAGTGGACTGTTTCTGTAGTCCCAACAACAGTGAGAGTAAGAGTGATACGTCGTCTCTCTTCTCTCTAGTCGCATCACATCAATTTCGCAGTGTCACAGTTAAACTTCCGTCCATACCATATCAATAATTTAAGCTGTTCAACTATATAGTTTTGAATCAGGACTTGGGTCAAGTAGCTTGTGGAAAATAAGGTGGAACGAATTTAGAAGGTAGCAATCTCGGAACCGTCCCGGCAACAGCCAATGTTTCTGGGCTTCCAGTGTAGCCAGCGGATATCCGGATAATGGATATTCGGGTCACGACTTCCTTTCCGTGCTCCGGTCATTGTTTACAATCCGATTAGCAATCTTGGAACCCATCGGCTATCGCCTGATGACGTTTTGGTGCAGATCAATTTTAAAGAAGCTAATCTATAGGGTTCCGAAATTGATAAATAGCTGAGGGTTCTGAGATTGCATTTCGGTCTGCAGTCATATGCAGATCTGTTTATAGGGATAAAAATTTAGGTAAATAAAAGTATTGGATCGTACTTGGTAACGGCAGATACCCAATATGTAAGGACTCTGATCGGGATCGGGGCCAACAAAACTTCAGGACATCCCTAGAAATTCTGAGACTTATGTCACTTCAGTGACTGCCTATGGGGATTAGATTACACACACACACACACACACACACACACACACACACACACACACACACACACACACACATATATATATATATATAATGCTATGCTAATTGCTTATTGCTGCAAAAAAATAAACCTGGAATGGTCATGTATTATTGTTGTTTCATCTGCATCTCAGAGTTGGAGTGGAATGATACATTTATGAAAAAAAGAAGTCTGTTCTGTGTTATGGATGAATGACAGATGCTCCAAATACTTCAAAAACAATGTGGGTGTGGATTGCCCTTCAGTCTCTTTGTCTCTGTGTTTTTGTCCACCTGGATCATTGCTCTTGCCCTCTGTAGCTCCGCTCTTTATTTATTCATTTCTCTTCTCTTCTCATTTTCCCTCACTGATTCACTGTCTGCTGAACTTGCATCAGTTATTGTGGGAAAGGCAAAAAAAACATTTAAAAGCCTTGTAATATATGAAGCCTATACTGTTTGGGGCTGTCACACACATCTGCTCTGAGACTCAGTGAAAGTATGACTGTGTATGTTTTCCTGAAATATTGATTGAAGTGGTGGGTGTGCCATTTTGCACTAAAGAACAGAACAGGAAGCACGCCCAGTCCATATACTGTACTGTCCATATATCTGCATACTGCAATGTAGTGTAAAAAAAAAATGAAATGGAACAAAAGGGGAAAAGTAACAAAATTTAGGTTTGAGAAAAAATGTATGTTACTGGTAAGTTAGGTTACTTTTATTATGAAAATGACTGTAGTTACACCCAGTGGTAAGTCACACAAAGAAACCATGCATGTATAACAGATATTGTAATACCCACACCATGGAGACATAGCATGGAAGAGACCCAGGCTGAGGCCAGTTGTGAGCACTGAGCATATCATTTGTGGGCTGGCTGCTAAGTGAACACACTTGCCTGTAGTCACCAAGTTTCACACAAAAATGGCTCTGACTTCTCTTGTCAGTGTGGAGCAAGATGGGCCTGATAAGCGCTCAGCATTTTGGGCTGAACCAGTCTGGCTGTGTGGATTAGCTGGCGTCACGCATATTTTTCCAGTTTCACTGCATCCTAAGGCCTTCCACTGAACATGTGTGTGTTTTGCACAATACAGGCTGCAAGTGTGTATCTTCTAACGTTTTTTGTTCGTGTCTATGCGGTCATAGTGCGTCTGCGGATGGATGTCTTCCCCACAAAGTACGCAGTCCATTAATGTGACTGACGTGTCATCTTTTTCCAACCTTGCCTCACTTGCCCTACACGTTGCAAAACCCTCTGAAAACAAAGAGCCCCAGTCATGCTAAAGCTTGGATAGTTACCTTCCTAAGCGTTGCCAGGGGTTCCTACCACACCTCGTCATAGCAACAGTTGCTATGTTTAGACCTACCTGTATATTGTACCAGCGAGTTAAGATGTATGACCAAACTGCATGGTATTTTTGGATGCAGTATGTCGCTATGAATCCATCTCCGCTACAGGAAAGGTACAGACACATTGATCCCTGGATAAGCTTAGCGAGTACAGGCAGTTCTTGTTTGAGTCAGGGTGTTTTATATGTTGACCCTGCACACTGACATATGGGCGTAGTATTTCCAAAACACTCGCACATACACACAATTGAATTCCGTTTATAAATTACAAGCCAGAGTTACAGGTTAATAGCTGCTGTGTGCTTCAATAAACCAACTGCTGTTGGAGTGATGGCCAATTGAATGATTTTTCCTCTCCAGAAAAGCAATTTATATAATCTGTTTGGCTGTGGTATTTCTACCAAGACCAGAGCAAGACATAGTCACCAATTATGTGTCAGATGTAGCTCTAGGGATCTAGATCTAGCTGTGTGTGTGTGTGTGTGTGCGCGCACGCGCACTGTGTCTATGTTTGTATGTGTGCTTTGTTGTGGACAGGGCCTGTGGGCTCCTGGCTCAGAGATGAAAGACATTTCTCATGTGGCTGGTTTAGTGGAGCTCCTGAGTCAGCATGCAGCTACTAATCAGTGTTTTCTCCCTCTTAGCTGGCCCGACTCTGGTCCCCCTACTCTCTGGCCTGCCACCCTGTTATGTGTAATCAAGAGTTAAAACAGAAGGGAATCGAGATACATGTATACCAAGATATTTGTGTACCAGTGACCGATCCTACCTTGTCAGATCAGTTTAGATGAAAAAGATAGGGTGACAAAGCAAGGCAATTAAGATGACCGACAGGCGGCCTAGTTGTCTTCCCAACTGCACTGGCCTTTGTTGTTGGAGACACAAGAGTATAAACACGTTTGAATCGGGGTGTCAGCTGAATGGGAAGCAGCAGCAGTGTCCAAAAAAGATGCGCCTCTAAAATGTAGATTGGACTACATCAGTTACTGTAACCCTTTAGGACAGATAATGCCCTTTGTGTTGATAGGGAGGGGGGTGCGTAGTTTTTGTGCACGGTGCTGAATTAATGGAGCCCTCCCTTTGAGATAATAGCAGTAATTGATATGGCTGTGCTCAACGAAAGATGTCGATATAGGCTACCTGAAGGGGGGTGGTATAGATCTTGTAATGCAGTTAGCTTAGCAAGATGATCGTTGTCATTGTATTTAAGGCTATCAATGCTAACTAAAAAAAAAACCTGTGGCAATGCTCATGACAAAACTCACTTGCCAATATAAAAGCCCAGTATAAAAAAGACTGACATAATTTAACTGTGTTCCTCTCATTTAGCGTTTACTTAAAACTTAAGCATGATATGCTGTGGATTTTGAGCACATTTCTGAGAAAACACAGATATACTCCTTTGTACCTTGTAACGACAGTTCTAAATTGTGTGAAAGTCTTCACAAATGAGCTGAATTAAAATGTAAGAATCTGGTTATAAACCATTTGTGCATGACCAAAACTTTGAAGCTAAAGTTTTGCTCTTCTCTCTGAAGCTATGTAAGCGCAGGATCCGGGGAGAATCTTGCGTCTGAGCTTAAAGGGTGAAAAACAGCCGCATTAAATGGATTTAATCTCTCGCCTAATTGTTTGCTACTATTGTGTGGCTTTCATACACGAATTAATATAAATTCCAAGGGATTGAGTTGCTAGATATTACCCTGGCAAACATCACATGCCATGCCAGGTTAGAGATGCTGGCTAAAATAGAGATTTGGCAGCGATACAGTTGAAAAGAATCAGATGTGTGTTGGAAATTACCACCAGCACCGGGCCAAGTGGTGGAGAATTTGACGTTGCTTACGAGTTTGTCTGCCAGCCACTTTGGCGGTTAACCTGCGGTCTGCCTGTCCTGAATCTAAGACATTATTATAAAATCAAACAACGCCAAGTTGACACATGTCCTTGTGGAGGACAATCCCTCCAAGATTTCTTTGACAGAACCAAACGTTTTAATACCACATGCACAGAGATCACATCTTGATAGACTGAGATGGGTTTTGTGGTTGACATTGTGCAGTAAATTCAATTTAGAGAGTGTCTTTTGCCAGCCAACCATCCTTAGTACTGTAGTCTTGACTGCAGTTTGGACGTGATACGCTGTTTCTAGAAATGAATCTTGGGTCTTTCCAGGTCAGCCATGTATCGTTCTCTGTCCCAGACTTTGTATTTTTGTTGGAAATTGTGCTGTTAGATAATGCATGAAGAAAGTCGGGAAGCAAGGAAGCACAAGAAAACTTTGTGAGAAAGACCAGCTCAGTTGTTTGTCACAGCATTGGTCTATTATATACCTGGTCAATTGCATGGAGCTGGATCACACTCCCAAATACAAAAGAGTTGTTTCACCGCTATGCGTAGTTTTAATGTTTCTGGTCTACTTTCTCTGTAATTGGTCTGCAGGAAAATGAATGAAATCACTAAGCACTTTTCTCACATCAGGTGTTCCCAGCCTTACTTAGTGCGATGGCTGAGTTGCTTGTGTATTTATGTGTGTACGTGGTCTTTAGTAAATGCGTGCCAGGACATGGCACACTGCACTGGCCCCGGCTTTCCCTCTGCCCTGCGGTCATACCAGGCCAGGCCAGCTGTCAATGGAGCCATGAAGGGAGTGTGAGAGCGAGAGGTTGTTGAAATATGAGTGATCCGTTTGTTTTATTTCGGCAGGCATTTCTCTGTTTCACAGTGGGAGAACGTCCTTCTCGTCAACACTGGAGGTTCTGTAGAGTCATGGCAGATTGGCCCAGAGTGTCAACTTGGCTGGTGGTCAGCTCCCACGTGCGAAACCACACTAACTAGCACTAAAGTGCTGCTTAAGTATAGACAGGCAGCATACTTTTCAAAATAAAAAGTTAAGTTATACTCTATGCTCTATATACTCTATACTCTATGTTGTCAGAAAATCAGTGTAACCAGTATGCTGACCTTAGTGAACTTGCAGCCAATCCAGGTTTTCCTTGGCATGCTGGGATCATGTAAACCAGGAAGTGGTTGAATAGCTCTCCACAAATGAGGGAAATGCTGACTTTGTCAGCCATAGATGGAATCTGTCTAGCTTTGTGAGAGAACACTGGCGACCCTTGCAGATCCCTCCCAAGTCCCTTGTTCCACCAGAAACCATGACTGCAGGTGTAACAATAGTTAGCTTTATCATTCAGCCTCTCTGTGTCCGGTGTCATGTGCTATAGAGACGTCCAGGTGGTCACTAACATTTTGATAAAGCACATTCAGAATGGCATGGCAGCCTGTGGGTCCTTAGTGGGTTACCACATGACTAGCACAAGTGTGTTTCCATAAGCCTGGGTCATAGGATAAGGGTGCATTTTATCAGTTTGAGTTCTTGACACAGACAATGCCTGAACCCTTCCATCTGGCCATGTCTCCTGTCTGATCACAGCCACTGATGAAGTCCAGTGGGTCAATACGAACTTTAAACTTCAACTCAGTGCTATATGTGGTAAAACAAGTGTCCAGCCTGGTGTCTGATCTGCAGTGCAGCGGCATGCTTTTTTCCCCTCATACATTAACATAGTGACGACTGGACCGTTTGTCTTTTTTCCCCAACTTGTAAAAAAGAAGGTTTTCTTTTTCCCCTGACATTGTAACGTGCTGCTCTGATTAACTGCTAAGTCAACGTACGATGATCGATCAAGCTCCTACTTGCGCCCTTATTTGTTCTGAAGATATATGCTGTGTCTCAATTTGTAGTACACTTCCATGTAGTATAGTGTGTACACTACTTACTTACTTGTGTAGTGAGTGAATGTCGACAGGGTAATGCTGTCTCAAATCAAGCATGGCCATTGTGCACTTAACAGAAATGACGATTGCAACATTTGACTGCTGCTGCTTCTTTTTTATTTTTATTTTTTTTTAAATGGCAAGTTGCAACCGGGCGGAGCATTATCTCCAACATTTGACCGCAATTGTCGCCCGCCAAAATATCTGCTGGCTTGTTTGCTCGCTTGACTTCAATTCAGTTTTATTAACAATGAATAGAAACGAACATGCTTTTACTTTTAGTGTGGTGTTCACCATAACAGTCGCAACCACGGCCGCCATTTTCATTGGTTGGTGGGCCCTCCCCTTCCACTTCATAGCCAAGATGGCGACCAGTGAGGGTGAGAAGTGACCGCTATGAGTACACCATCCGTGTTCTCATAGTTCACTGCATTCTGCAAATTGTCAGTGTGAATGCACTTATGCACTTAAAATAGCAAGTGTAAGTACAAAAGAATGCGGATTGAGATACAGCTATTGTTTTAAAAATCTGTCCTTTTTGCTTAAAGTCCTTTTGCATATCACTTTTGGCTGATTTGAATTAACCTGACGTCTGTCTCCCTCCTTCTCTCTACAGCTAAACCCTTCACTTCCAAAGTGAAGCAGATGCGCCTGCACAAGGAAGACTTTGAGATCCTTAAGGTGATTGGACGAGGAGCCTTCGGAGAGGTAATATACCTACTGGTTTTAACATAACCATGCAGCAAACTATTACCATGCAACCTGAGAACCTGCAATTTGGGTTTCCGCTTTTCTCTTTTGTGCAAGAAACAGGTGATTGTACAGGCAGAGATTGTGCAGTTTGATCTTTGGACAATACAAAGGCTATATTCTCTTGTTCCCTTATACCTTAATACCCAAGTTATAAAAGGCAAGAGTGCTGTTGTGTTTGATTAGCAGATGACTTTCTGCTGCATTCCAGCAGCAGTGCATAGTGTTGGTCTGCTGCATGAGCATGACTCTGCTTGCAGCTTGAACAAAACTTTCAAATTCTTCTTTCACACTTGAACCCGTGAGCCGTAAATGAATTAGAGTGCCAGTGAAACCGTCCAGTGTGGGTTTACATGTTTTTGTTTATTTACTTGTTGCTTCTATGTGCACCTGTAGGGAAGGGAGGTTGAAATACTTTTGTCACTGGGTTTCACGTAATGATGTCAAAGCTGGGGAATTTTAGAGGGACAGGTAGCGTGGTCCTCAGCAAAGACTCTTACATAATGTCAGTGTCCTGCAAAAACCTTTGCATCTTCCCACTGAAAGATAAGATTATCAGACAGATGATCGGAAAAGGTGGAGTTTCCATGCTGAATTGATCATCTCGGGCCATGCTACACATGTCCAAATATTTAATCTCTGAAACTGTTACTCCACATCTGCACAAACAAGTTGGTGAATTCCTGAGTTCCTTTTAAAACACTGATAGGTGGAGAGAGATGGAGAGAAATCAAGAAAGTGATAGATAAATGGATGGTGGATAGATTTGGACACACCTGCCAGCATGTAGCTGCGGTACCGCCACAAAATACTAACATGCTCACTTGAGCCACTGCTGTGTGTGTGTGTGTGTGTGTGGGGTGCTCAGCGCTCTGGTATGATCCATGAATGGTGCTACCTTGTGGTGACATTCCAGTGCCTTTTCACCAAGTCAGCTGTGCTAGTATGAGTTTTACACGACAAGAAGAATTAGATTAACCTGAGAGACATTATGAATGTCTCGTGGCTCCATTTTTGAATCGCCTGATAGAAAAATACTTGCACAGCGAGTGTGTTGTATTGTGGATGTAATAGAGCTGCAATTAGTCAATTGAAAGAAAATTCATTGCCAACTATTTTGATAATTGATTAATCCTTTCAGTCATTTTTCAAGCAAAAATTTCGAACATTTGCGTGGTTCCAGCTTCTTAAATGTGAGAATTTGTTGCTTTTCTTTGTCATGTATGACAGTAAATGAAGAGTCTTTGGGTTTTGGACAAGCAATTTAAAGACGTCACTTTGGGCTCTGGGAAATTGTGACGTCTTTAAATTGGCAAGAATGAGAAAATGAAAATAATCGTTAGTTGCAGTCCTAGATGTAATGGTATAGTAAACAGAAATGTGGAGGTGTAGCAGAATGAAAAAGAACTGAGCTGGAATGGGGGGCTTGTGACCAAAGCTAGATGTCATGTTGGTTCAGTGGTCGAAGTAGTAGAACTTTTTGCACAGCTTTTGATAGTGTCCCACATTTCACCATTGTCTGCAACTGAGACTAGTACTTTTTTTGCACTTGACGCCACAATTTCAGTTTATTTTCTTTGCTTACATCATCTTTCTCTTTCCTTTGCTCATTTTAAATATTAATCAGATTAAGGCAGGACTTTGTACTTGTGTAAATTAGGAACTATAAAGATGGTGTCTCTATGTTCTGTTTTATGTTCTAATTCAGGGATATTCAACTTGCTTTGCCCGGGGCCCACTTTTGCAAAATGACAGGAAGCCAGGGGCCAGTTAATAAACAAACATTAAGAATATTTATCAGATATCTTGCGGTGCTACCAGACGGGGCCACTGCACTGAAACATGTTTTCATTCGTGATGGCTTCTGATATTAGCAACCTTGCATCCAGCAATTGTCATTTGGCATATTAAACAGAGTTGTTTGGTAAGAGGTGGCAAAATAAAGGCAGATTCATCTTTCCAGTTTTCTTTCAATTGCCTGTTTTCATTGTCAACCTTTCAACATTTGCTGTCCTTACTCATCTTTGCCAAGAGGCAAATCCAGTTGCAGAAGCCCTGCGCAGGCACATGGGAGAAGTTTGCCCTCAGGAATTTCTGGCAGGCAGACCGCCCTGAAGGCAAGCTTCTCCCATGTGCCCCATGCAGGTAATTTGTATGTGAACTTTTCGAAGAAATTAAGTGTCACCACTTGCACTGCACAGATTGCTGATAGGCTAATATGCCACTTTAACAGCCAAGGGACATTATTGAACTTTTGCTACTTGGTATAAACAAAAAATTCCCAGTGTGAATCAATTTATTTTCATTGTGGATTAGAAAATGGTCGGTGGGCCACCCGGCACCCTATCGCGGGCCAGATTTGGCCCCACGGGCTGTAATTTCTGTGGGCCAATTCTGTTCTAATTCATTCTTAACTTTGTGAGCTGTCCCATCTGGCTTGGAGTGTCATTAAATAAACCAAACTTAAATGGCACTGCAGATACAGACATATACCTCAAGCAATGTTCTCACCAGCAGTCTAACACATTCTTCTGCAAGTTAGTAAGCACTGCTACCTGAAGGCACCTGTCTGGCAAACCAACAAGCACATGTATCAGTTTTTCTTTATGGCTGTTGGCATCACAAAGTTAGGAAGTCTTACTATATTCCAGTTGGATGACAGTAATAACAGCCATGTGACCTAAGGTCAGACCAGGCAAACATGGAAAATGTGTATTTTGGGAAGGAAATGAAAATACCTCATGAAAATATATAAGGGTATGATTATTTTATGTCATCACTTTTGGAGATTTTTAAGAAAACTGAGCCCAGAACTGCGACTGAGATAGGAACAGAGAGGCACAGAGTTAAAAAGACTGACGGAGACGGAGATAGAGACAGGCCCAGATGGGCAGACACAGACCCAGGAAAACAAAGTAAAGAATAAATACTTGAGAGTCAGAAAGTGAGGCGAGAGAGCTTGAGTGCAGGATGTTTTGATTTCATCCTCCCATTGTTAGCAGTGGGCACAGAAATGGCGCAGGGTGTGTGACGTTGTGGAGCTCATCCGATGAACGGACCTGTGTGTGTGTGTGTGTGTGTGTGTGTGTGTGTGTGTGTGTGTGTGTGTGTGTGTGTGTGTGTGTGTGTGTGTTTGTTTACTGGCCTCCTGCCTCTGAGAATGCTCCCATTAGGACTCAGTTGCCTCTTCACCAACACAAACAGGCCAAATGGTGCTCAGTCTGGTGGAGCTCAGTTGATACAACAAACAACGTAAGGGTTAGAGCTTCTGCTCTTCTAGCCTTGCTTAAAGGTGTAATATGCAACATTTCTGAATTAAAACGACTAGACCTATGTTATGTATTTTGTTGAGTTGTGTACTTACATTATTCCAAATGTTTCCAACAATGTTCAAACCCAGAGAAATCTGTAATTTTATTCAAGGTACTGGCCTGTCAGTGGCGTCATATCCCCTTTACCCACTCTAGTTGCTATAACTTCCGGGGACACACAGGATACGTCAGAGAGTGAGGAAGGAAGGAACACAATATCACAGAATTATACTCTGTAACAGTAATACAGCATTTCTTCTGCCGCACAGCATAAGTTTTTCAGTAATTGCATGCCATTTTGCAACACAGTAATCTAGTGGAGACTTTCAAAATCGGTATAGCTTACTACGATGTGCTACTATGAGAAGTGTCTCATTCCAGCCACCAAGCTAACGCATACGGTAATGTTATAACGTTACAACAACATTCAACACGCTCATGAAGTTATTTATGATTTTTTTGAGCACGGATAACAGCGCTGGGCTCGCAACATAATGTCAGCTACAGTAGCTGTATGGGTAGTCGACTCAGCTAATGGTAAGTTAGCAAGATGAGTTGACCCATATAGCTACTGTAGCTAACGTTATATGGTGAGCCCAGTGCTGTTGTCTGTGGTCAACCACCATCTGTGGTGTAACATTACTTGCGGCTGTTTCATTAGAATGAAATGACATAGCATGAACAAACGTGACTAAATGTGACATGAATAAAACTTTAATACATTTCCTCGTCCGTGAACATGAACACCTACAGTACATACTTTTATCCATGAATATAGACCGGAATTGTGAAATAAACTCTGCGCTTAGTTTGTCCTGGGCCCTGCAGTGGACACCAGGCGTGACAGGGAGAACAGGATGAAGGAACGGTGGAGAGAAGAAAGGAGCGATGGAGAAAAAGGACAAAAACAGCAAGGCATTGCCAAGAACAGTGCGCTCCCCCCTTGTCCTCCTCTCTTCCTCCTCCGTCCCTCCTCTCCTCTGGTGAGGGATCACTAGGGGAAATCCAAACACTGCAGGAATGTTATCATTGTATTGCATTAGCAGCATTCCCCGGCTCATTTAATAGACTACAGACCCCTCTGTTGCATAGGGTGCATGTGTTTGTTTCACTGCTCATCTCTCTGTGCGTGCGTGCGTGTGTGCAGTGCACTTACAAATTCCTGTCTGTTTACTTGCGCGTGTATTTTTTGTTTTTTTTCCTCGTCTATTTATGCATAGTTTTTTATGCAATTAAGTATTAAAGAGGCCAAATTAAAAATGGACTTCTGCTTTTTGAGTCAATAGAATATTATAAAAACATAAAGGAGGCTAAAAGAAATCAGCCAGGGTGTAAGTTTGCATGAACACGTGCTTTGGCCATCAGCTTGCAGTGGTTTGTCACAGCAGCTTGTGCAGCTCCTTTTTTGGCAAAATGTGAAGCCAGAGCTGGTGAGGTTATGTCGTGGTAATGTTCAGCAATTATCAGGGAAGGGAAAGCTGGCAATTGCATGTCGTTAAGACGGCACAAAGAGGGTATGAGAAGTTATACCTGACAGGCTAACGCTTGAAGCCATTAACTGTTATTTACTTCATTTTTCAAAGGTTCTGTTGCATTGCTCCCTCATGGGTTGATTTGGTTTAAATATCGGTTTAGTGTGTGAGATTTTAGTAGAAAGGTTGGACAGTGTGTAACTTGTGTAATTCATGATCTAAAATGATGAAGGAATACAAGATTTTTGAAGGGTTGTTTAACAAATTGTTTTAGTAGTTTTGATAGACACAAGCTTTTTATGGCTTGTTTGTGATTGTACTAGTGAAGACCACATCAATAATCTGTGATCAGACACTTCCTTCCAAACCATCACATCTGCATAAATCCGTCCATTCACTATTGATCTGTGCCCATTTACAAATCATTGAACACATTGATTTGTGATTACATGCGCACACATTTTCCAGTATTTGATATGGGTCATGTAAACGGCATATTCCGTTTGGATATTCTGAATTAATCCATATCCCGATTGTAGCATTTTCCGATATGCTGATATTATTCTGGCTTTAGGAGCATTCTTTGGACATGTATACAGCACATTTGGAATATGCGTCTCAGTTGGGGTTTTTAGCGCAGTTTGCAACACGCGGCCTCTGTGCGTTGTAAACAGCTAGCCAACAGTTTACAAGGCTGGGGTAGAGATGCGTGCACAAAAGAAAAGCCCACATTTCTGGTTGGAAGGAGAAGCACACCTACTTTGAAACATTATGAAAGACTTGGATATCAACAGGTTTTTGGATATGAGCAAATATCGCAACGGTGACCTCTTCAAGAAGGTGGTTGAAAAAATCGTATTTTGACGCAAAGAAGCAAAGTGGTTCAGCCATTCCATTTTTCCGTATTTTGACATGATAAACGACATGTTAGTTAGTGTCATTAGCCATATAAACAGCTTAGTAACAATATTGTCTTTTTTGGAATAAGGGCAAAACCTGCAATATGTTGTGCATGTAAACGTAGTCAGTGATTAGAGGAGTGTTCTAATTATTTTTCTCAAACTGCAGACTTTGCTAGTAAGGAAGCATGAATCATATAAGTGTCCAGCTGTGTGTGTGTGTCTGTGTCTGTGTGTGGATCCAGGTGGAGGGCATCAGTTGGCCTTTTAGGTCAGCACTTTACGGTCACTTCCTGCCCCCTGCTTTTCTCTTCCCCTCCTTGGCTCTTCTCTGCTCTCCCTTCTTCTCTACATTCTCTCCTTTTCTTTACCTCAGCTTCTCCTTCCCTCCATCTCATTTTCCCCTCCCCCTGTCCCCTTCCACTCACCCTTTCTTTTTTCTCTTCCTTTTCAACTTCGTCTTGTTTCATGTCATGGTACAACCGATCTTTGTCAATCTAGTCCTCCACCCTGCATCTGATCTAGTTTCTACGTTTTGCTTGACTCTTGGACTCTTTGCCCAGTGTAGTGATGAGATGATCTCCCTCTTGTTATTTTTCTACTACACAATCAAAGATGGAAAATGATGGCTAAAATAAAATATCATTATTAACTTGTAAGATAGAATTATTATTAATCATGAAGCCTTCAGGAGTTTCTAAATTGTATGATTGTTGTTTGTGGAACTATGAAATATGATCACACATTGATTATCATTGTGCAGTTCATGCGTTAGTTCTTTTTCCCATTGCTTCAGAGATACAATATTAAATCTGTTTGGTATTCAAATGACCCACAAATTATTAAAACAAACGATTAACGCTCCAACTCTTCTTTCCTTCTTGCAGGTTGCAGTCGTAAAAGTGAGAAACACTGACAAGGTATTTGCCATGAAGATTCTGAACAAGTGGGAGATGCTGAAGCGAGCGGAGGTGAGGGTCACACACTGGGTTGCACCAGTTCCGGTACTGGTTTTGGATACTGGCTCATTGCAGCAGTACTGGGGAAATCCTTAAAGAAAATAATAATGAGGATTGATGATTAATGTAAAAAAAAAAAAAAAAAATCAAGTCTGTTGTCAAGAGAAACCACCAACTCTCATTTATCCACTCTAGAGCTGCTACTAATTTGGTAATTGACTCAACTCGATCATTCAAGTTATTTGAATAAAAATTCCAAAAATGTGATTGTTCCAGGTTCTCAAATGGGGAAAATGTGCCACTTTTCATGGTCTTGTATTATAATAAATTGAATGCTTTTGGGATTTGGCTTTTGGTGGGACAAACCAAGACATTTGGTGAGGTCATCACCTATTGTTATTGGCATTTTTCAATGTTTTCAGATAGATAGATGACTTTATTAATCCCTGAAGGGGAATTAAATCGTCATAGCAGCCAGATGTTTTATAGACCAAATGATTAATCAGTTAATTGAGGAAATAATCTGCAGATTAATTGATAACAAAAATAATTGTTAGCTGCAGCTCTAATCCAGACTCAAATCAGGCCTTTGGTGATAAATGCTTGCAGAACACGTTGCTGCTTGAGCTGCATGTTTTTCTCATCGACCTCTTCCTGACAGTCTGACATTCCTGTTGGTCCCCTGGGTCTTCAATCTTCATGCCTCATACGTCACGGGCCAAAACTGGTTCCTTCTCTCTCTCTTTGTGTGTGTGTGTCTGTGCGCGCGCGCACCTGGACGTGGGAAACAATGTAGAGCAACAGATGTACTTTAGACGGCGCACACTAAGCATGTGATGGTCGTTGTAGACGGAGAACATCAAAGCACTCTACAGTGTGAGATTAGGGGCCATGTTTGGATGTGATTGATATTGTAAATTTACACAAAAATATTCTAATAATTGATTTACACAGAGATCCTTGACTTGAAGTAAGGTGTGCACTAAAGCACAGAAGCACACAACGGTGGAGAATACTGAGAAAACTGTCGATCTGCAATACGGCTACATGCACACAAGACACCTGGTCCATGGGTCATCGTGTTTAGGCAATCACAGAACAACTTGCAGTGTAATAACCTGGCTGATCAGTAATCAGATTTCTCCTCTATCTGAGGAGAAATCTGACGAGAGAGAAGATTTTAAGTCGTCATAGCCTGAGGAGTTTTCCTTTTTTGGTCAGAGCATTTGGAGGTCAGGGTGTGTTTTGAGACATCACACTTTTTTTTTTAAACTTTTACAAAAAGAATGTATCGTTCAGCTGTGGGAATTGTGTTATTTATACTCATTTTCGTTTGTTTTATTTTGTCAGAATTGGAATTGAATTATTTTGGACATAAGAAAATCCCAGTTCTCTTTAATTCTACTTTGCTTAAATAGTAAATGTCACTCAAATTACAACATTAAATTGGATTAAATATTTTCTTTTAGTAAAAAATTTGTTTGTACTGTCCGTCATAAACATGTATAAATGTGGCAGGATGAATGAAACAAGTGAGGAATCTGATATTTTGTTGTGTAAAAACCTGCAATAAAGTAATACAAAAAAAATTGATTAAATATACAAATGGCTTGCTTAGGAAACTGCATGACAATTCATCTCTGATAGAAGGTAAAGTGGTGTAGGTGAAACATAGTTATAAATACGGATAACTGGCATATATGCTTGGCACAATCTAACGTTCTGTCATATTGTCATTTTCATCTTAAGCATAAAGTTTATTGCATCTCTCTTTAGACGGCGTGTTTTCGGGAGGAGAGGGACGTGTTGGTGAATGGGGACTGCCAGTGGATCACCACCCTGCACTATGCCTTCCAGGACGACAATAATCTGGTAACATAGCATCCTCTTTCTTCTCCTTCTCCTTTCTGCACATGTGTGTATTCATGAGCAGGAAATTGTTTTTTTCCCCACCAACCTCCAGAAATTCTACTGCCAGGTTCTTAATCCGGGAACTTTTAACCTTTACTTATCTGATGTATCAGACTCCTTTTCCCAACTTACTTCACACATTTCAGCACATTCAAACTTTGGTACTTTCCAAAGTAACAACCACAGTCTTGTTCTGTGTAGCTCCACCTGCCATTTTCCCCATTTCGCTGGCCAGTTCATTTATAGAAAACAGCACCACCTCTGCACGATGGCTGGTGACCTGCCAGGCGCTGACCGGCACATTCACTTCTTACCGCAAAGCACAACATGACTTAGAATTGTAGGAAATTGGGCAACAGAAGTTAACATGGCCAAAAAAACGTTTATGTAGAAGACCAAAAGAATGACTTTGGAGCCAGCTGACTGGTTGTGAGCCAAGCTCTTCTCACACTCATTGGCTGCCGGCAGACAATTGTTCTCTTTCTAACCTGACAGTCTGTGCTCTCTGTGTGACCCCTAGTTCAAATGCCAGGACTGCTTGTCATTCCATTTCCCACATTCTCACAACAAATGCTTTACCCTGGACACTCCCCAAGGCTGTAAAAATATACGCCACTGCCCGTCCAGCCTTCTATTTTTAGGAAAGCCCTCAAAAGTTAAGAAGCGTTTATGCGTTTGCTTCCTCAGTGCCCCTCTGTAGTAATGATACTGTGAGAAAAAAGGGAGAGGAGAGTGAGGGGGGTGGGGGAAAGGAGGGTGGCAAATTTTTTGACTTTCTTGTATTGTTTTCTTCATAAATCATCTCACTGTTTCACACTATACTGGTCTTTTTTGTCTAAATTGTCTCTTGTTCATTTATTTTCCAGTACCTGTCATGAGCTGCGGTTACATGAACAATATTTGGTCGACCCAATTGAAATCATTCTGATTAGAGATTCCAACTTAACTGTTTACATGGACGCTAAATAAAGTGATCCGATAAGATGTGCGTTTACGTGCCCCAGATCATTTAATCATATAACCCTTTTGCCTTTTGCCGCCCGCTATGAAGCATCTAATCTGCTGGAAATGTAACAGAAGCTCAAGAAGTGGGTTTTTTTCCTTCTGATTGGGCCAGTCTCTTCTGATTGAGGTGGTTACATGAGGCATTTTTATTCTGATTGGGCTGTTATTCCCATTATTAGTGGAATATTAGGGTCCATGTAAATGCAG
This sequence comes from Maccullochella peelii, assembly GCA_002120245.1. Taxonomy (NCBI): domain Eukaryota; kingdom Metazoa; phylum Chordata; class Actinopteri; order Centrarchiformes; family Percichthyidae; genus Maccullochella; species Maccullochella peelii. The sequence continues at coordinate 129,717 of LKNJ01000812.1, forward strand.
CTATTGACATTTCTTTCTCATTTTCTTTCTCTCTGTCTCTTTAGTACCTGGTTATGGACTACTATGTGGGTGGTGATCTGCTGACTCTGCTCAGTAAGTTCGAGGACCGGCTGCCGGAGGAGATGGCCAAGTTCTACCTGGCTGAGATGGTGCTGGCCATTGACTCGGTTCACCAGCTACACTACGTCCACAGGTGAGGAGCAGGCAGAATGTGTGTGTGCATGTCAGGAGGTAATTATTTTTCTGGAGAGAAACAGACTGAGCAATAAGTCCTGATGATGGATGTTTAGTGTATTTACATATTTCTTGCTGCGTGGGCAATTTTCCAGCTGTGGGGAGCCACTGCAGCTAAATGAAAACAGTGGGGAGCATGTGTGTGCACATGTTCGTCTTCAGTCATCAGTGAAGGTAGTCAATACCGCTGACTAATTATAGAGTATATTAGTTTGTGTTCCTGTGTGTGTTATTATTTCACTCTTGAACATTCCCATTTGAGGTTAGGTTTGTGTGTGAGTTACTCAGATCCTTTACTTCATTAAAAGTACCAGTACAACAAGTCATTACAAGTAAAAGTCCTGCATTCACAGTCTAGTAAAAGTGCAGAAGTATTATCAGCAAATAGTGGCAATAACCAATATTTTTTATAATAAAGTGTCAAATTACCAAGTGAAAACATTGTGACAATGTGGAAGGTCATAGTGATGAACCTACAGAGAATTATCACCTGAAGCTGCTGCTCCCCTGAGCTTTACAGAGCTTTATCGTGAGTTTAGCTCATTTAGCTCATTTAGCTATCCGACACGCAACTTTACTGTTTTAGTTCACTCTCACCTCTCATAGCGTCGTTTTTGGTCGCAGCAGGCAGCTTTTGTCACTCTGCAGTACCTGCCCGGCACCAAATGGCAGACAGACACAGGTAGCTACTGGCTGGTGAACATAGTGGAGCGGTTAGCAGCTAAAGAGCCAGATAGCTCCCTCAGGAG
>LKNJ01000813.1:238-94802 GCA_002120245.1 Maccullochella peelii
TCATGCACACATGAATCCTGATTTGGTGGGAGCTTTTTAGCACGGACAACAGGAAGTAGACACGACGCGGACTTGCGCATGCACAGTGTGAAATTGGTAGCAGTTTGTTTGAATTGGGGAAGGAAACATCACGGCAGAAGCGGAGCAAGAGTTAAAGAGAGGTGTCCAACAAGTTCTTTTAACACTTGCTCAGTATATGGAGGAACATTTCAAACCAGACTATGTTTTGAGGATGGTGGAAGATGTCATGGAGAGTCTTGGGCAAATGTCTGCGCTGATTAATACTGACATACATGACATCTGTTGCCACTGTTGCATATTATGGCATGTAGGAAAAAAAGGTCTCAGCTAATTAGAAATAGACCTCTCCATGCAGATGACCAGATAATGGTCAGAACACCGGCGCGATTCCCCGATTCAAACCACTACCATGTTTATAGTGTGCAAATCCGTGTTGCGTCTTCTTTTTCGTTTTATGGCGGTTGGCATCCAGCCCTTGCATCGAGTCTATTTCCTGTTGTCTGCGCTAAAAAGCTCCCGCCAAAGCAGGATTCATGTGTGCATGAATTGTTTACTCAGCTTGGGCAGGAAGGCCCGCGCAAAGCCAGTTGATTGACAGCTTGGCCCTTCAAGGAATAGCAAAAGCAATAAGGGAAAAGCAAAAGCAATAAGGGAAATGCAAAAGCAAAAGGAAAAATAATTATATGTCTTAATATATCCACAGTTATTGTCTTATTCTTTCCCAGATTTTTTTTATGGAACTCCGATGACTCCATATGCTTTGAGCTAAATGCTAATCAGCATGCTAACATGCTCACAATGACAATGCTAACATGCTGATGTTTAACAGGTATAGCTTAACCTTTACCATGTTCACTATCATAATTTAGCGTGCTAGTATGCTAGCATTTGCTAATTAGCACTACACACAAAGTGCAGCTGAGGCTGGGCTGAGGTATTTGGTCATAAACCAGCACTGGACAAATAGAAATTTTGACCTGATGATGGTGCTAGATGAAAAGCCAGAGGATCACCAAAGTTATTACAATTCATCCTGAGGGGAACATGCATTTCTGTACTAAAGTTCACGGCAATCCATCCAATATTTGTTGAGATATTTTAGCCTGGACGAAAGTGGAGGAGTGACCATCCCTGATGGATTTGAACAATCCCTTTAATACTGTAGGACCAGAACAACACCCAAGATTCTTTTTTTGGTAAGATCTTCATTCTTGTTCTCTTGACACATTTCATTGATTAGTTACAGTCGTGTTGATACCTGGGAGCTGAGACAGGTGTCAGAAAAGAAGAGAATAGAAGAGAAGACTACTAAAAGAGAACCTATCCATCTCACTTCATTTAAATCATTAAACCTAGAAATAATTGTTTACACATTTACCCTCACAGATAATTATGCAGCAGTGATCTTTGTCTTTAATTTTCATTTTTGACCCCTCTTCTACTGTACATCCCCTCCACCACCAACCTCTCCTCAGCCTTCAACACACACACAAACAAAAACACACACATCTGGCCCATTTAGGTGGATGGTGTGAGACCCTTTCACCTCAAACTCTCTCCTGCTTACCTCTACCCCCCATGGTCCTTCAAGATACACTCATTAAAAGTAGAGGGCATTGGACACATCACCTCATCACCTCCCCACAGGACCAAGGCCCTCCACCTGACCTTGGAAAACGTCCAAGCCAGCAGCACATCGGGCCTCAGGAGGGGAGAGAGGTTCGGGTTACGGGATGAAGGTCAGCATATTGCAGCCTCACTGCACGCAGAAGAGCTCTGCTGCTTTTGACACAGGAGAAGTTTTTAAAGGGTTTCTCTCCCTCTGACTCTCTGACAGGTCAAACGTTTTGAATTCAAATCTTCAGGTGTGGGTTCCAGTCCAGGTTCATAGTTGATGACCTGCTTATGAGATTTGATCAGAAATGTAATGTGACATTGAGTGCTGTTGGATTTCCCACGAGATGCTCCCACATTTAGATCATAAAGCAAGACTACCATTCAATGACGCTTTCATCTGAAAATGCGATACTGCTTTCTTGAAACACAGAGTAGGCGGAGGCAGAAAAAGAGAAGTCCATTAAAAAGGCAGATGGAGTCTAACGTGGAATCGACCAGAGGGTCTTTTAATGATTACTAGCCATTCATTGATCAAGCACTCCAAGACAGGAACAAAGAATGCTTTGAGGGGGACGAATTCTCTGCTCCTGCTTCTACTTCAGAAATCAGTAATCAAGCCTCTGAGACTCAGATGTCTGATCTTGGTTTAAAAAAATAAATAAAATCAAGGTCTCACCAATCATGGTGAATCTTTGGCCAATGATATAACTTCCGTTGTGAAAGACAATTTTAAATAAGATAATCCACCAGCAAATATTAGATCCATAAACTTAGAATTGCTAAAATCTCTAAATTTTATTGTTTATACATTTTACTTGCAAATCAATTCGTTGTGCTATTTATTCTGTTTTAAATGCTAGCAGCGGCTAAAGGGATGGCAATGTTGGTCGGTCGGTTGCTCCCCAACTTTGGTCCAGTCTGAAATAACTCAACAACTATCAGATGGATTGTCATGAAATTTGGTTCACACAGTCACGTTCCCCAGAGGATGAATCCTACTGACTTTGCTGATCCCCTGACTTTTCTTTTTTAGTGCCATCATCAGGCCAAAATTTCACTTTGTCCAATAGTTTAGTTCATGACCACATACCTGCAAAAGTAATGACTGTCCCATCAGCTTTGTGTTTAATATTAGCATGCTAACAGCTAACAGCAGAGCGTTTGAATATTTCAGCTCATTGTTTTGGTTTTACAGTCTGCAACTTTAATGTTTTGGTGCAGTCTCACTATTCTCATCAGCGTCGTTTCCAGCTGCAGCAGCAGTTCATAAACCGACTCTACGCTACCTGCCCAGCACCGGCCGACAGACAAAATTGGCAACTAGCTGGTTGACATAGTGGAGCATTTAGCTGCCAAAGAGCCAGATATTTCTCTCAGGAGTTGGCGGAGACCAAAATCGGAGCAAGAGGAAAAGTGAATATTGGACACATTTATCATACATTTATCAGGTGGACAGAAACACAACTCCAAATTAATGATAATGTTGCTCTGGGTCTCCTGGATGTGTAAATAAGTAACTGTTTGCTAACACATTCTCCCTATCAACTTACATAATAACATAATAGTGATGATATGTTGGTGTTGTGTTTCCAGCTTGTAGCACAGCCCCCAAGTGGCCAACCCCCCTCCCAAAACAAAACAAAAAACATCCATCCATTATCTATATCCGCTTATCCTTAGAGGGTTGCGGGGGGCTTGAGCCCTAACTAACTAATACTTCAATGCAACTGCACAAGTGACACTGTCAAGGAAAAACTAATTTTCACCAGGTTGCCATAACTACGTTTTTTCTCAAAAATGTATTCATTCAGGGTGCAGCAAACTCGCAGCTGTTGATTTTGTTAGATTCTTGTTAGATCTGGATTCTTGTTAGATCTGGATTCTTGTTAGATCTGGTGCCAAAATGTGTTTCCCCCATGTGTTTATCTGGCAGTGTGTCTTTATTTCTGACCTCTGGATTTGTTGGTTTGCTGCTGGAACTTGTTTTTTGTTTTTTTTAATAATGTTTCACAGTGTGAAAAGAAAACAAACAGCGGGAAAATAACCTGTACAATTGACATAATTTTGTCATTTTCCTCCCTGGAGTAAGATCAAAGTAAAGATACACCAGGAGAAACACATTTTAGTGGATACAGACAATGGTGTATTCTTCTTACTGATATTTTGCACAGATTTGAGGCAATTTCAGGGGACTTGTCAGATATCAGCATTAAATTCATATCGATGATGTAGTGTGAAGGAATTTAAAGATGTGGGTACGGTCACAAACACCAAACCAAGCCCTGATTTCATAATACTGCTGGTTTTCTGTATCAACACCTCACACATTCAACACAAAAAGGTCAAAATCTGCTAAGAAAGCATAATGGATTGCAGAACAGCACAAAAGTGACACCTGCCAAATTTGAATGTATATGCTCTGGTTTGTCTGCAATATGTCACATTTGCAATACATTACATTGTTCAGCGTCAGCCCTCCCTGAGAAAAACATGCTGTTCCTTGCTACAGTGCATTATGAAAGGTTGCAAATGGGCTAATTTGCAGCTTTGACAGCACCAATCTCAGCAAAGGCGGGTAGTAATAGGTTTTGAGGTGCCGCTTCAGCGACTGCTGTGATGGGAACGCTGTGGCTGAAAGTAGGCATAGGTCAGGCTTCTCTGGAAACTCTGACAAATTAAAAACAGAAAACCTTTGACATTTATCATGCTAGGAGTCTGCAAAGGTCATTGCCTGTACTTGCTGCTTTCATTTTCCTTCCCCGTCCCCTCTGGACATGTTTTGCTGTGATTGCTTATAGCCTGCTGGAGCTGCAGCAGGGGGAATCAGGAGCTGTGATTCCAGAGAAATACTCACACGAACATTTCTCATACAATAAGCACATATATGGAGTAAACAGAAATGTAAACTTATGCAGAGTCTCTGCTGCTGCTCTCCCTTTTCCTCTTATTTATTTACCACACCAGTGACACGCCAGTGGTTAATGGGCCTATCATGATCACATTAGTTTCATCAGGATGCTATTTAAAAGTAAACTGCTGTTGTGTAAAGAACAACCATGGGCACGTTATAACACACTAAAATTCATTTCTGATTTCTTCGCAATACATCATTCCACACCATAAACACTGAAAACTTGTAATCCCACTGGACCATGACTGTCTCATTTAAATGTTAATATAATTCATTCATAATTTTATGTGCTCCCTGGCATTTTCCGTTCATCTCATTAATGCTATCTTATGTGACAAGCCAATTTACTGCTGGAGTTGACCAAATTGCTTTAGCATTGTAATGCTAATGCTATAATAAATCCTTGACATACTGTTCCTCCCCAGGTGATAAAAATAATAATAGAAAGTTATACACTTTTAACATGAAATACATTTTTCATTGATTTCCGTGGCGTTACACCAAAAGATTGTGCGTATAAGTCGGATATGTTGCAGCTGGAGAAACATAACGTGAGGAATGCAACAGAGACTGCCCTTTTTGCCCTCTCGTTGTCAGAGGTGGCATTAGTGGGGCTGAAAGCAGTGTGAGAGATGACACAAGCAGCGCTAGGAAGACGAATCAAACAGATTATAGCCCTGAAGAGAGAGAGGAGAGAGAGCAGGGCCAGGTTTAATGCTGGTAGGTGTCATTTTGTGTGACCTTTCTGGGAATCACCACTGTGCATGACCCAGAGCATGTCTGCTTGTCACAGTCTGGGGCTTCTGCTGCTCTTTCCCCCCTCCCCCTTCCTCTGGCAGACATCTTAGCCCAACTTGGCTTCCTGACGCTCAACTACCTTCCAATTGACCTGATCATGGCCAATAACTCTGATAATCCCCAAGTTCTCATTAACTCCCAAGCACAACTTGAACTGAAATTTGAATTCTACAGGCTCCCTCTGTGTCTGCGAGCTTAAACTTTGATAATATGTCGGCATGTCTTAGCAGAGAAAACCCGGGATTAGTTGACTAGTGGAAGCTATTGTGGGAGAAAAGCAGCATCAGAAGTTGATCATCATTTAGGTGTGGGAATATGAATGTGGATTCACCAAGATACTGGCAGTCACAGCTTGAAATCCCATGATTAAGACATGTAATCCTATGTTAATTGTAGAATTGCAGCATATGTTTAAACGACTCACTGGAACATACGTTCCATTTCAAACCAGCCATATCAAATGTGCTTTTAAGGATAAGGTGATATTCTATATTTTTCGTTAGCCAACAAATCCCATGAAAAGACCACAATTATAAAAGTGTCTGTCTCTTATTTTCACTTCCCTATCATGTTTGAGGCACTCAGCGCCAACCCTATTAGTTCCTATTGAATGAGTATCTGAAAAACAGCTCACAAATATATAGTTTAATTTTAAAAAAGGCTCAGTAATTTTCAAAAACAGCTGGGCACTGTAGTTTATAGCAAACATTACTCAAAACTGGAGTAAAAGGTGCATTTGTTGGGACGATTTTCAACAGCAGATTAATACTCATTTAGTGCTGTAGTGAGTATTTTCGGCAACAGGACAAACAGTTCCAATGTTCATTGAAATTAAGCAAAATGTCACCTAATGCAACGGTGTGGCTCAAAGATGTGCTTTTAATAGTTTTTTGAAAAACAGTGGCGGTCAATGGCACAGAGTTAAAAACTACAGTATATCAGACTTTGGCTACACAGACAATACTTGTTAATAGGATCAATTCAATGTTGGATTTGTTGACAATAAGAAAAATACAGAATATCGCCACCCATTTCCTTCAAAGTAATAGTTCAACATTTTGGGAAATAGGCTTATTTGCTTTCTTGCTGAGAGTTAGATGAGAAGATAGATACCACTCTCATGTTGGTATGGTCAATATGAAGCTACTGCAAGTAGCCAGTTAGCTTAGGACACATACTGAGAACAGGGGGAAACAGCTAGCCTGGCTCTGTACAAAGGTAAAAAAACCCAAAAACCCCCCCACCTCTAATGCTCACGAAATAACATGTTACATGTGTTATATTTGTTTAATCTCGACAAAAACTGAAGGATTTTGTTACCTCTGGACAAAGTCAAGTATTGCTTTAAAGGTAATACGGTATTGCATTAGTATAATAATACATTACATTCTATTGTCAGGTTCTGTATGGTAGTGGCAGGAGGTAGACCCAAACGCAGACATCTCAGAATGTAGGATAAGTCTGACCGTTTTATTGTCAATGAGGGTTACAGATGAAAGGAAACAGATAACAATAATAATCGAGACGGTTAAACAATTTACGGAGAATAGAGCAAAGAGTATGGAGCGTGGAACAACAAAAACCGACGCAACAGAAGGTAACAGGAGTCAATGACGTGACAAAGCACACAAGGAAGAGACAGGTATAAATAGACAAGACGCTAACAAGGGAAACAGAATCAGGTGAGTGACGAGACACAGGTGAAAACAATCAGCAGACTATCAAGACAAAGGGAGACACCAGGGCAGAAACACACAGGAAATGGGAACACAAAAGAAACACAAGACCTGACTACAAAATAAAACCCTAAACACCAAAACAAGAACAAACCCAGATAAACTCAAAAACCAAGACAAGAAGCCAAGAACATACAATGAACATCAACCAAGACTTTCAAAAACCAAAGAAAAACCATAAATCTAACATAACTAAAAAGAGACAAATACCATGATTCCTAGCATCTATGGCAAATAAAAATGTTTTGGTTTGTTATTTCTACACCCACAACAACTAATCCTGAACCATGACTACTTTGAAGCAATGGGGAACCAGGATGGAGTGGAGGATTGGAAGGGGGGCTTGTCTAATAATATGTCCCACTGAGCAGGGCTACGACAAAACCAGCTTGAGCTGCAGCCAACGTGTTCACAGGAAGCCACTGTCACACAGAAATAAAATCACTCAGCTTGCAAGGAACGATGTGCAATTACGCCAAGGTCCTAATTAAAATAAGTTAAGTGAAAAGTGAGAAAGAGAAAGCGACACAGAGGGAGAGACAAAGAGGGAACAGTGTTACATTAAAGTTAAATTGTAATTTTTCTTGCGATAATAACTGTAGGCTTGAATCACACATAAAGACATATAACATCCAACATAAATCCATTTTTCTTCCCCTCAACATGTTTCTCCCTGAAGAGGGTTATCATATATTCATGACAGCACTGTGTCTATGTTTTCTCCTCCCTTCTCATCCCTATCTGTATTTGATGTCCTCCACAATCCAGCCGTTGGACACAGTGTGTTTTGAGAGACAGATGAGAGGAAATGATTCATTCATCAGACAAGACCCAGGATACAAATCCCAGCTGACCTGCTGATCAGATGGTTGATATTGCAGCTCTTCCTCGGTGCAGGTGCCGGGCAACGCTTATTAGGGCTTTCAGTGGAGCGTGGTGCGTGGGTCATCATCTCTCCCGTAGTGACTCTGTGTGACAGCAAACACAAGCTAGCTTCACCTCTGAAAATGTGCACATCGCACTACCTAATTCAAATGTCAAACCAGATAAGGAACTGCAGGGATGATAGTATGATATGAGGGCTGGACAGGCCTGTCACAGCGGTAATTATTTTACACCAAGAAGAAATATGTATTTGGCCTCAGGTGTGTTTTTTCTTGTTTCTGCGGGCATTCTGTGCGTAAATGTGTCACATCAGAACATTGCAGAGGCAGATATATACTCATCAAAACTTTGTGATTGCTTTGGACTGGCAATTTCAAAACGCAGCGCGGAGGAAGATAACTGAGTGCAGCTGTCCGTGGTGCTGAAATTGACACACAAAGACTAGGTTTGACACTGACAGACATTTCATTACATTAAATAAAAAGAATTATTCTGGGGTGATTTTTAATAATAAAAGCCTGATCAACACAGTATCCATCAGTGGATTTTATCTTGATGTGGATTCATGGCAAAGTACCCAATAAACAGATTAGAGAGCTACATTTTTAAAAGCACAACAGACGGCAGAAGAAAAAACACCTGCAATCATGTTTTTGATGTATTTTTATAACTTTTATTATCCAAAGTAGGAAAAAAAAATTTCTGCACACCTAAATGTGTGACAGGTGTGTCGGAGAAAGGTGCAACTTGAAAACAATAATGTAATAAATATTTCAGCAGTAAGCAAGACAGTGTGCAGGAGTTCTTCTCATTATTACGTTTATTATAAAACCAATTTTCATTTGATGTTCATAAGACATTTTTCTCCCATTATTGTTTTCTCTAATTTCTGTAGACAGGATAAGATTCATGATTTGTACGACAGGTTATTTGGGTACATTTGGATGCTTTTTCTATGCTAATTAAAATACCATTTGTCTAACTTGATGCCTTCCTCACATCAGAGCTTCTTATTGTTATTATACTTAAGCGAGTGAAGGGATAACATGTTCATTAGAACTCATTTCATCTCGAGCTTGTGAGTCAAAACTGGTTTTAAATTAAGACTGAATATGTGCAGACAGTGGTTATAGTTACTGTCAGTGGTGGAAGAATTATTGAAATCCTTTATTAAAGTAAAAGAAGCAACTGTGAAAATACAAATAAAAGTCCTCCATTCAAAATCATACTGAAGTAAAAGTATGGTATTTTCTGCTAAATCTGTTAAAAAGTATTCATTATGAAGACAGAATGGCCCCTTTCATAGTGTTATATTATTGTATTATTATCACTAATGCATATATAATATGTTAGAAGCTGGTCAAGGTGAAGGCATTTTTGTTTTTACAATTTAACCTACTGTTAGGTAGTTTAACAATGGTTTCGATTTTATAAACTGATAATAATCTTATCATTTTGTGTCAAATCTTAATCTGCAAAATAGCCCAGATATGCTTTGAGCTAATTGCTAATGCTAGAATGGCAACAGGCTCTCAGTGACAATGCTAACATGCTGATGTTTGGCAGGTATAATGTTTACCATGGTCACCATCTTATTTTAAGAAGAAAGAAAATAAGACTTGAATCACAAAAATACACTTCTGGCCTCGTTTATGAGCATATAGCGTGTGTGAAAAGCGATTTGTTACATGGCCTGTGTGTAGACAGTTGGACTGATTAAAATAGAGGCGTATCTGTTCTGTAAGACATGCATGAGATGGACGACAGAAAACGCATCTGAAATATTTTCTGTGTAGACATGCTGTTAGTCTTGTTTATGTACAATTATAGTATTTCATGTATATGTACCAGTAGTCTCGAGATATAGTTTGTTTTTAATGAAAAGCCCACTGCTATCACTACTACATATAACAGATATCTATAAACAATGATTATGCACTGAAAACAAACATAGCTTGACCATTAAAAACAATATAAAAATCTGTAGTGGGGCTCTGCGAAAAAAAAAGAAGGTAAGTTGAAGTTTAGACCTGAAACCTTTGGTCTGCTTTATTTTAGACAATAATTCTAACAAAGAAACTAACATGGTGCCTCAAATCCTTTCCAAAAACCAGGGATGGATGCTGAAGCACACTCTCTTCCTCCGCCTCGCTTCCTTTTATTTGCTCAACCACTGTGCAATGATATCCTGTGCCAAGGTAGAGACACCACACATTAAACTCTATTCTGAGCACAGGCTTCATCTTCCCTGTGTATTGTGAAAGAATCCAATAATAGGGCTGAAAGTGAGAGAAACCCTGCAGAGATCTAATCAGCGCCACACATTGTACTGAGCCAGTGTCCAATGTATGCCGAATCTGGGCTCATCAGCAGCCATTTTCAGAAGCCAATTGAAGAATTCTCATCACTTAAGATCTGTGGTACATTTTTTATAGTGTAAATTAAACTCTCTGACATCTGAAAAAAAACTCCTCTTATGTTTGTGCTGAGGTTTCAGTAGGCGACCCACAGAACATCTGCAGAGGGGCAACTCTGAAATCTTGCTGAGCTGGTGATTAAATGGCAGTGATAGACAAGTTTTTTTTGCATTTTCTCTTTCAACTCCACGATGGTGCACCTCTGCCCCTTTTTGACCACATCGACTGACTCCATCTTACACTTGAACCCAATTTTATATTTCACCATGTTAATTTGCAGCCCCAGGGAAGGTTTCAGTCTATTCCTGCTGAATATTTACACACGCAGTATCTTCGTCTGACAAGAAAATGCCAATTTACGTGGCACACAAAACTGCTTTCATCCAATAAGCCAGATGCAAATGAATTCCAGTAAAGAAGGTCAAACATATTCAAGATTTTCTAAGCCCTCTTTAATAAAAAGGGTGTGATGGTGGTCTAAATAAATATGATGCACACTGCCCTGAGTGCTAGCTGGTAGCACATTCCTAATAGCCTTTGACTTGCCTGCCTAATAACAAAATATAGGATCTCTTAAGTTTGCTTTAAATTAATAAAAATCTAATTAATTTGCTTCATAAAAAAAACAAACCCCTAGCCAAAAAACAAAACATGCTTGACATTTTTCTGAAGGCCTCATGCATACACAGGGCTCAAATGTGTGCAGTGGGCAGGTTACCAGAGCGATTTGGCGTAAAGAGTGCATCCTGCTTCACAGGATATGGGGAATTGCTGAGTGGGCTGATCAAGTTCTGTCCACCTGTTCGCAGAGGGAATGACCTCCAGGTACAGGTAGACAACCCAGCAGGGTAAGTTCACGCTCAAGCCAAGCATGCAGGTAATGCACAGTCGAGTGATGAAGCTGTAAACTTAGTGCGGTAAAGAGGAGTGAACTAAACTCAAACCCAAAATGTTATTACGAAGCAGAGACATGTCAGGAAGTGGGATGGATAGAAAATACCCTGAAACCTTGGAAACACAAGGTGCCATCTGGTATTTTGGGCAAAACGGAATCATCCACATATTAGAGTTACATTAGATTTGGCTGAAATTAGCTGTTTGAGTTTAGGTTCAGAAATGTGCATTAGACATTGTCAACCCTATTCATTTGTGTAATTAGCTAACTACATTATTTTGATTGGTTACAGATTATGTTAAAAAAAACAACCTGTTCAGGACTGGAACATCCACCCCGTGGGAGCCAAGATGCTAGTGTATCAGAGTTTTGAGTAACAATATCATCACTGTCCTGCTATTTATTTCTCTTAAGGAAGTCAACACTCAAGAAAATTGTGTTAGATAGTGTTACGTTTGCCAAACTCATCGGTTAGTCCTCATCCTTAAATCCTCTTCTTGTAAAAGTGAAGGATAGTGTTTGAAAAATATAATATATGATAAAATATGAACACTGTGTTGCTTTGTCCAAGTATGTTTTTCTATAGTAAGGTATCCAAACCACTCAATGGTTGTAACGAATGACATCTTAATTATATTTTTATAATATTGTACTGTAATACCAGGACCAATGAGCTCTACACTCCTGCTCCTCATCATCAACTTTTTGCAACATTAGCCTCAGTTTTTTTAACATGACATCATGTATGTAGCCATCAAGTACATATTTAAGACCCTCTTACAAGGCTCTAGTTATAAAATGAGTCAGTTGGAAACATTGAAATTAGTTTTTCAACCAACTCACTGAGTTGACTTTATTTGTAACTCTTCATGGTGATGTTGCATTTAATCCTGTAACTATTACTTGTCACTGTTATTCGTATATCAGTGAAAAACAAGCTAATTTCCCCTGTAAAAATAAAGATTTTAATCAACCAATCAATCAATCAATTCATTGTTAATCTTGAATGCAATTATTCACATCCAACACTTGCACAATGTGCAATAAATCCAAAAGACAAAAATGCATTTTTTGGGAAAACACGAACGCTTTCTCAAATGTGGCTGGTGCCTAAAAGTTTCGATCAGATTAATATCACCTCAACATCATGACAAAACTATTCTGGTCTTCCACGTCTGCTTGGTTTTCTCAATATTTACAGTATTGATTTGTTGCATTATGAGCGCTCGAATAAATAGGAAGCCACAAAATGTCAGAAAATGTCAGCTGATGAAAATGCATGACTGATGGGCAAACTGTGTGTTTTCATATCACATTCACACACAACTGGCTCTCGCTGTCTGCCTCCCCTTCGTTCCTGCTATGGGATGCGGCATCCTGCAAAATACCTTCAGAGTCAATGAGGGTAATAAACTGATGATAAACACTGTGCTCACATAAACAGATCACAGCACTTCATTTAGACACTGTTGTAACCAAGGAAAGGGTCAATTTACTCTAAATTTAATCAGCGGAGGAGGTGGATTGTTTATAAGAATCAGAAAGGCGGAAATCTTTTGCCCTATTTCTAGTCTGTCAAGAAATTGTGAATGAGGTGTCTGTCATTAGTTTATAACTTGCAGTTTAATCCAATTTGCGAATTGAGTGAGCTGAATGTGAACAAAGCACAAAGCAGTGAGTGTATAATACCTGAGCTCTGTTTGGACTCAAGCTTGACACATCCTTACTTGCAATGGCTCTTAAATAAAATGTTTATTTTAAAATTTGTTTCACCATCAGTTATTGACTGTACAAAAGCTTCACTGCTTTCAACAAGGAAGATCCACACAAAAAGTGAAGTGGTTCACATATAAACTAACAAACAAACTAACTAATTAATTGCACTTTAATTGTATTTTTGGTGCAAGGGAAGAAGACAAGACGTTAGGGAATAAGGGGGTAACAACTTTGTGCTTAAGAGGGACTTCAAAATAAATTACACTTGTCTGAAAGTATTTTTTTAAAATACCAATTTAATAATTACTGGGTAAAATAATCTTGTTGTCTGGTTATTTTAAGATTATATTATAGGTTATTATAAAGCTTGTACCTACCAAGGTACCCAGTAAGAAAAAAATATTTACACTGTAATTTACAGGGTTGCTAATGTTTACTTCTGGTGAATTGTAAATGAAGAATACCAGGTGTAACCAATGAATGATGTCCCTGTGAGGTCGAAACTGCTCAGCATTTTAAACCATTATGTCTGACTAAATTAAGGATTTTCATATACGTTTTCTCCTTGTCCTGTCTAATAGTGCCTAAAGAATGTTTCTTTTCATTTGTTTTTCCCTCTTCAAGAGCACCCAAAGGTTCCCTGGATTTACTGCATGTAAAACTTGGCCTTGGCATTCTTTTAGCAATATTTGCTTTTTTGAAATCAATACAAGAAGGTCCTGGTAGTTTGTATGAAAAGCGACAGGCACCGTTCCTGAACACAGACAGAAAGGTGTTCTACGCTCTAAGTTCTAATAGTTCTACAATACAGATGATTATCTCTTTAATATAAGTTATCACTCAGGTAATTTAAACTAATCGCTTCATTACTTCTGCATGTTAAATTGTCTATGTGTCATGTTTCTAGTGTGTGTTAGTTTCAGAAGACAGTTTTACAAATAATGACTGCAATATGCAGGAGGTGGACATATGTTCATCTTGGAACATAGGAACATCATGAGAGAACCGTGTTAGCAGCTTTGGGTGCATCTGGTCCTGCGAAATGTTGTCATCTTTCTTAACCGCTACAACATGATGGTCTGACCCCATGACCCCCACCACACGGCATCTCTTGGCTTTCTCTAAATGTAAAAATAGTTGAGAGAATTCAGCATCCATATACTTTGTACAAATCAACAGTTTGCTAAGCCCCACCCACTTAGTTAGTGTTGCTATGCCTGTAGGTGTAAAGAAGCAGGCTTCTCATTTCTAGTCAGTGTCCGTCAATTTTGCTGTTGCGACAGATTTTATCGTCATTAACGTTAGCTCAATGAGTTGGTTGGCAATCTGTCTCTGGCTTACATTTTAAAATAAGAACCTTGTAAATAGGGGTTTTAAATACACACTTGATGGCTACATACATGATACCGTGCTAGAAGACTGAGGCGAAAGCTAACAGGTCCCAGGCAAAGAAGTCAGCATCCTCACCAGTTGATGATCCATGTAGAAGATAATGCTAAACAGATTAAAGAAACAGCATTGTTCTTTTATTGCAGTGTAGAGGTAGTTTGTTCAAGTATATATAAGAATGATAAGACTGTTATTTCGTTCTAACATAACCCTTTTTAGATGTATAGCTTACATACTAGCTGGGGTTGCTGGGGTGTAAAACGTTCCCAAATCCAATATAAATCCTGATAGCATACACACATTAGTGTTTCTCCCGCTGGCCCCGCCCACACGTTCCTGCTCGGTCCATACACTTTACATTGGGATGATGTCACACACTTTAAAAGTGCTTTTCTAGGCTCTAGGAAAGTTTTACAAATATAAAACCTTGATGGTTAAAAAAAATTATAAACTAAGAATAACAATTGACCTTGGTTTAGTTCATGATGGCGGTCTAATGGGGAAAATGCTTGTTTCACTGCAGTACTGCTAGTGGCCACTGGGAGTTACTGTCAGGCTGAATGGCAGCACCATATCCAGCTCTCTTAATACATCCATGGTTTTGGCATGTGGAAACATCCAAAGCTAGACAAACCTGCCATGCCTAGATATGGTTGCTAAGCTATGATTGGACAATTGTTGTTCAGGGGGAGGAGTTTAGCTAATTTAATTTCTCACACCTAAATGTCTGAGGTTTTGCTCCCTTCACACGATTTTCTAGCCCTGCTATGATGATATAAACAGCAGCTTTGTAAAGCTCACAGTAGATTGTTTTTGTTTAAACTCTGTCAAATTGGTGTTATATAGAAGTGTAGGAGTTTGAGGCTGGCTTTAGCTACCAGAGTCTTTCTCTGAGCACTGGATTTTGACTGCTGTTCTTGTTTGCAACACTGTCTGTCTGGCTGATATCATGATTGTTTCTCTTGTTGCATCACATAACACAGCAGGTTTTTTTGGCTGAGAAATTTCAGCCTCTGTTAGTTGTCTCAGAATAATCTCAATTGAGTGTTGACTGTATACAATTGCTTAATGAAGTTAATGTTGTTATCATTCTTAATATTTTAAATGCTGTATTTTAAATAGGATCTAAACCTTATGGACCTTTTTCTGTTTTACTTCTCAGACACACTGTTGTTCTGTCTGTGAAACTATGCATGTGGAGTCAGAAGTAAAAATGCTTTATCTGTTATGCTGTTGTGCTTCTAAACTGACCACAGAATGAGACGTATCCCAGATTTCCTTTAAACCTTTATCTAATCCAGGCAATGTTTTGTTGCTTGTTGCTTTTACTTCTCTTCTGTGTGGAAAACATGTCTGACAATGTTTCCATGGACAACAGAGAAGAGAAATTTCTATGAAAAGTCTAAACAGGAACAAATGACAAGGGGATGGATAATTGTTTTCCAGCACAAGACTTTGATGATTTTCTCATTATAATCAGGAGATGATGGATGTGAGTTAGATAAAGCCCGGTGTGTATATGTGACTATTTCGGCAAAATGAGGGATATGAGGGTCTCTCAATCCTATTCTTTGCACAGTGAGGTGTAACAGTTTGGAGTGAAAGGTTTTAATGGCTTTCAGTTGTTATTATTCTGTGTGTTATGACAGCTTGATTGGGCCTGCGGTCTTCTTTCATTCCTGTTCCATTTGCATGCACCTCCCTTTGCCTCCTTCCACAGCTTTGTGTTGTTATGTTAATTTTCATGAAGTAGATTGCATCTAGCTGGCTGCTCCACTTGGGTCCTGTCTATGGGAGAAGCCCGGAGCAACAGCATAATAATCATAATGAACACATCTCTACTGTGTGCAAGGTTACAGTTAGGATTTCATTCAGGGTTAGGGTTCATTTCAGAGCAGCACTCCAGCTAACAATCGAGGCATTTCAACCGATCAGGTGCCCCTCTGGCTAGCTGAAGTGCCTCCCTTGGTGACACTAAGGCAAAAATGAAGTGCGTAATTTTAGAGTGTAGTGTAATTTTACCATCCATAACCTAAGTTCATGATTATTCTACACTACGCTACACATGGGGCATCTATTGCATGTCTGTCTGTCCTGGAAGAGGGATCACTCCTCTCTTGTTTTTCCTGAGATTTCTTTTTTTGTTAAAGGGTTTCTCTCAGGGATCTTTTCCGCATCAGAAATTAGGGTCTAAGGACAAAGGTTGACAAATGTTGTACAGATTGTAAAACCCTTTGAGGCAAATTTGTGATTTTGGGCAAAAGTAATAAAATTCAGTTAACTTGAAACAAAGCAGGAAAGCGTCCCATTAGGGCGTATCCTGGAAAAATACAGGTTTCAAAACAAAGGGCACTTAAGCATAGAGAAAAAAAACTCACAGTGCAAAACACTGATCTTGCCCAATTGTACTTTTTGTATGTAATTGTGTACTTTTTGTAATAATTGTTAACAAACCCAACTGAAACAAGGGACATCTTGTACTGTCTTGTACACTGTCACAATCATGATCTTTCCCTAAACTCAATCATATTGAAGTTGCTATTCGCAGATATTGTAAAAAGCACGATTTTTTAAATGCCTGCATTGGACATAAAAACACATTGTCACTGGACATAATCTATGGTTTTCCAGAATTGGCTAATATCGACATTCTTGTCTGGGGATATTTGATAAGGCAGATAAGTCCAGCTCTAGAACTGACCCTTTAAGTCAGTAATTATACCTTAAACAATAAAAAAAATTATGAAAGAAAAAGTTCCAGTATTAGTTTCAACTGCATAGTTGCAAGCTTATCTCGGTAGAATCCACATTTGTCCACTATCAATTTAACAGACAATCAGCAACAACCTCTTTGCTTTAAATAACAGATTTTATGGGAAATTCAAATTCAAACAGCACTTTACCAATACAATGCTATAATGAGGTATGTCAGAGAGAATTCTATTTTCTGCTTCTGCAGCAGTCTCATTCAGCCATTCTTCATTTGAGCAGCTAACCTGTGGTTTTTCCTCTCTGTGAGTTTTCTCCAGACTCTTGGCACATACATGTGCAGCTCTTGAAGGAGTGACAAACACGACTTTGCACTGCAGCTTGGAAACAAATTCACAGCTGCAATTGCTCTTGAATGAGACAGTGGTGAGCAATTCAACCTGTGGAGTGAACATAACAATCCACACATGCCACGCAGTGTACATCACTGCCTTGACCAACATCGAAAAAAAACAGCACTACTGTGTGTCATTCATACAAACATGAATCATCATGCTTAGCTTGGTATTAACTCATATATAATGTACTTTAGCTCTTTGACTGACAAATCTGATAAAGAGACAAACATGTGAAGAAGGGTAGTATTTCAATCCATACAGAGAGGTATTCTATTCAATTATAAAGGAATTTCTACAAGCAAAATCACACCATCACATATTTCTAAAAGCCTATTCAACAAATATGTCTGAAAAAGTCGTTTTTATTCTGAGCTTTTCTATTTTTCACTTTTCCCCTGCCTGAAACTGCAGTTTCCCTCCAGCCCTGTGTGCATCTGCATACCTATTTCCAGCACTGTGAATGTGCATGAGCCTGCCTCGAGTATATGTTTGCGTATGTGTTTGTAAGTCTGCAGGCTTGTGTATGTTACAGTATGTGTGTGTAACAAGGACTCATGAAATCCAGCACCCGACATGGGGCCAGTGAAGAGTAGCTGCCATCTGGTCAGCCCTGAGGGAGTCCGCCGGCCACCCAGAGCTGCTTGACCCTAACAGGTAGCATCTCCAACTCATCTCCAACCCACCAAACGGCAGATAATGAGAGGCAGACAGCTGGCCAAAGGACCGTGTGTACCCCAACCCCCCATCAGCATCAGGAAAACTGTCAGAAGTTCCTCCTGAGCTTTTCAGCTATGTAAGCAGTTCTGTGGTAGAGGTGAGTTTCATCTGGAGACATTGCTGACTGGCTGTGTGTGTGCCGTAGTTTTCCTTCAAAGGCCAGGGATATCCATGCACCATACAATACTCAATAGTATAATATTACTCAAAAGTCACAGGCGCATGTGTTTTGAGTGTTCAACTGAAACAGAAAGCAAACACGACTCAATAACGAGGCTTCCTCTGTAAAACAAATGCCCTGTATCAGAGCTTTTGTGTCAGAAAGATGTGTGGTTACATCATTCAGTCTACAGATGGCAGTATTTCAAAGGAAACTTGGAGTGCATGCTGCTGTGTACATTTATCTGGACCTCTGAATGAAAATAAAAAGCACATGAATTTACTGTAAAAATGTGTGAATGGTTATATTACTTTATAAAGTCTCAAATGGGCCTGCCTGTCTGTCTCTAAGTGACTGGGTGAGTGGGTCCAACCAGCAAGTGAGCTGCTGTAACATCATTTCCTTTCAAATTCTTCCAAACCACATTTTACATTTACTTCAGAGGATGTGTGGATACATGTCTCAAAATATAGCTTACAGCAATAAACAAAAATATACAACCCATGTGCACTTGGAAGGCAGACATTTTACAAATACATGAAGATAGCAATCATTTGACAAATAGACCTATTTTAGACACTGACATTATCTTCATCCTGTGTGCTGCTGATAACAGGCTAGGTCCAATTTATATATATATTTGAATTCTACATTTATTTTTTGAATTTCTAGGCTACATGGCCTACATCTATCGATCATTTCTCCATATATAAAAAAAGATGTGTTAATCTACAAACACTTTGAAGAGTCCATCCACATGCAATGCAATACAATGCGCTCAAGTTGTGCCGAAGGATGACGCGACGGAGGCTGGGTCTAAAAGCGCCCACTGTACGTGAGATGCAAGTGAACTGATGGGTGACTTCATGTAGCACCGGCATCCACACACAGAGAGAGAGAGAGAGAGAGAGAGAGAGAGAGAGAGAGAGAGAGAGAGAGAGAGCCTGTTACAGAAAATGATCAATCCCTGAACCAGGCGGGAGGGTCACTTGATACCGGCTCCCTCTCAGCGGCTGACTGACAGATGCTCACTGCTGTCCAGATGACTTCACCGGCTGTGCGTCGCGGCAGCGCGTAGAATAAATTAACCGGCAGTTTATCTCGCTGTATTTGGCGTCCACACACATTCACTGACTGACTGAGACGCGGGACGGTCCCCACCAAAATCCCAGCGAAATCACCGGATCGGCGCTTTATTCATGAATGAGTCTCCTTTTCTTTCAAGGTGAGTAGTCTATCCTTTGCTGTTAGCTGAGCAGCACCGTGTAGTGCAGCCCAGCAGTGTACAGAGGGGTAAAGTTGGATAGACTTTACGCGCCTCGGACGCAGTGAAACACGTCCAGTGGCATTGTGCACTCTGAATCGAGGTATGATACTAAAACGTTGCATGAGCAAATGATCAAATTATTTCTCTGCTGGCCACCTGTAACAACCAACAGATGTGGACTAATGCTCTGAAGACAGAGCAACTGTAGATGCCTCAGCTTCAGTACCCATCACAGGCAGGAGGCAGAGCAGCACTGTGTAGGTTTGTTGCAAGTTATTGCACTATCAGAAGAATGGATTTCACTCTACTTTAGACAAAGCCTGCTATAGCAGCCTGCTTCTGCTGATTTTTCTCTGAAACTCTTTACGCATGTGGATTATTCTGGGCAGAGAATCAGATAAGTGGTCATCAGGAGAATACCAGAGTGAAGTATTTAGCCTGGAGATAGTCAGTCCTCCACTGCTGCCCTGCCTCCTCTTGTAGCCAGAGCTCGTGCAGCCTTGGCAGCCTGGGCAGCGCAGAAGCCACTGGGGCGCTGATAAGGCTGGGCAGGCACTGAGATGGAGTCTGAGCCTGAAAGAACTAAAGCGCGCACACAGCTGTAGCAGTGCCAACCTCAACAATGCTGTTGACCAAGTGCATCTTTGTTCGAGCCCCCCGTCTGTGTGTTTGTGTTTGGGTGGTACTAGAGGGGGTGAGGAGGGCTGGTTGTTGCATTCATGGCTCTTTGACTCTCACCCCTCATGCAAACCAGATGAACCCCTCTTCTCTCTCTATGCTCTTTCTGGTCCGGCTTATCTGGCCGGCCAGTTGGACTAGCTTTTATTCTCCTGGCCCCTCCAGAGTGGGTAAAGCCTCTCACGGAGAGAGAGAGAGATTGGCTTCTCTATTGGCGTGTTCATGCCAGTCATGCGCTCGGTACTTTATCAGCTGCCTGCTAATTTTAGAATTTAAATGAATCTCCACATTAGTTCTGTCTTTCTCTCTTTTGCTGCATTTGACAGCAATAAATTAAACTGAGGTTGTGATGATTGCTGTTCATCTAAGTTTTAGTAATGTAGTTGAGGGTTAACCAATCTAAACTCCTAAGCAGACCAATTTTTAAAGGGTTAGTTTATCCAAAATCCAAATACAAAAGACACATTTTCCCCCTTACTCCTTGTGGTTTCTAGTCATGCAGATTCTTTTGGTTTGGCTTTAAGGCTTTAAGATATCTGTCTCTGATATTTGTGCTGCCACACCAATACAATAGTGTCGCATTTTGAATGACAGTTTTTGTTTAAATGACATTTGAAAAACACAAAATCTGCGTGTCTTTTCAGTAATAATGTCCCGCTAATTCAGGATTAGACCTCACTCTGATCAGTTTTCTCTGGAACGACTTTTTAGAGAAATAATTTTGTGGATCATTCAGTGTAACCTTTCTGGAAAGACGAGTTGCTGTTGAGGTTTTCAAATGTCATTTTTCAATTCTTTGAGGGGCACAAACAAAATATCCACTCATTGTTTTTGGACAGCGACTGAAGTTACAGAGACAGATCAATTTAATGGCTAGAGACTGCTTGATTTAAGAGAGAAAATGTTTTTTCTAATTTGGGTGAACTCACCCTTTAAGGTCATATAGTCAGACAGATCCACTGTAGATTAGATAAAAACAGGACATGACCAGCAGAATGAAGCACTGTTGGATTGTTCATTGATTTCTATTTGCTGACTTGTGTTTTTACCAGTTTTTGTAATGGTAGTTTTGAATGTAGAGGCATTGCAGGTGAAACTGCATTATTTAACCCTGGAGTCAACGCCGGACCAGTGTAGGACATCTGTCTCTGTCACATTCACCCACAAACCAGGAGTTAAGCAATCTCAGACTTCTACAGAGATGAATGAATTACACTGTAGATGAAGAAATCAGAAACACGGCTCTTCTACAGATGCGAAAAACAGCTTTTTATTTAAATGACCACCAGTTCAATCTGTGACATTGATTTTGGAGTAATTTGAATATCAGGGAGCGCGATGTGGGTCAGGGGCAAAGGCGAGGCACAGTCTCTGCAATAGTACATCAGGCGAATTAGTGAATGTAACACAATTACACGGTATGTGAGTGCACAGCAGCTCACTGCTACTACCCATAGCTGGAGACCCCCCACCTCCAACCCTCACCCCTTCCCCCACCGCTACCCCTGTTGCCTACGGAGACACTGATTAAACACGACTGCTCAGATGCTACAGCCTGAGGAGGAAGAAGAAGGAGAGCCCCCAGTGTGTGTGTATTGTGTGTGTTAGTGTTTGCTTGTGTGTGCATGTACTGTATGAGTGTGCATCCGTACACCTGTACATTTACTAGCGTGTCACAGGAGTGTATATGTTAGAGAGGAGATAAAGTGATAAAAAGAGAAGCGACGCAAACAGTGGAACCGACAGTGAAGGGAGAAAATAAGAAACGGAGAGAGAAAAAAATACTGCAGACCTTCAAGCACGACCAATATGCTGCTGTCCACACTCTGTTCTCTCCTTCATCTCCCTTTCAATCTTCACACTTCCTCTTGTTTCAGTGTGAGATCCTGGAGGGACGTGGATGTACAGGTAGATAAAGGTGGAGAATAGGGATGATGCAGGGGCAGAGAGGGGAGTAAAAGGTGGAAAAAGATAGGTAGCGGGAGTGAGAAAGACCAATAAAGACAGGTCTAGACTAGAGAGAGAGAGAGAGAGAGAGAGAGAGAGAGAGTTAGTGACAAACAGTGGAGGAGAGAAGTGAAAGGGAGGAGAGGTACAAGTGGAAAGCGTGCAGCTCACCTGCCAGATGGCAGCTTTGGCAGAGCTCAGCATGCAGTCATGGCGGTCTTGCAATATGGTGCATAGCCTCCAGATTGTCACACCGTTGTTGATACAAACAGTGCAATAACTTTGCTGATGTGTGTGTTTTGCATGATTTTCTCTGGCACCGGTGTAAGCAGACAGCATATGGTCATAAAAAAAAAAACCCTGACAAAGTTGAAGGAAGTCATGTGTTTTTTTTCTTGGGAAAGTATTGACACCTGACTGAAGTTTGAAGAGTTTGTAAACTCCATCCATCCATCCATTATCTATACCGCTTATCCTCAGAGGGTCGCGGGGGGGGCTGGAGCCTATCCCAGCTGACATTGGGCGAGAGGCGGGGTACACCCTGGACTGGTCGCCAGTCAATCACAGGGCTGAGTTTGTAATCTCTTTTTTCTTAAAGGGGCACTCCAGTGATTTTACACATGAGGATCAGTTTATTCATCATGTGTCATTAGTTGCATCATGAGAAATGTAGGATAAGGTGTTGACTCATAGGGACCAAAAGTCAGGATATTTCAACCTCTTCTGCACCCATTGTGACCTTTCTTTTTAAAAATCTGTCTCTTGCAATTCCCCCAATGTTATGAAAGCGCAATGATAAATGCTAAACCAGTCGTTTATGTTGGGTTTGAATGAACCTTTAAAATCATAATTTTTGATTTCATACATCGCATGAGGAGGGAACTGAGAAATAGGGGTCTTGGGAGATTCAAATTAGCTATCAATTAAAATCTGACAATTTAATATAGAAATAAAAATGCAAATATTGGTCACGGAAAATGTGTTATATGAAAATGTATGAAAATTGGTCTTAATGAGGCAGAGCCATGGCAAATCTGTGTCACTTCACTTAAAACCTTCTATTTCCTTCCATTTCAGCAAACGCCTCCAACTAAAATAATTTTCCACTTCTAGAAAATGAAATCTTTGTAGTACGTACCTTTGTAGGCACGTCAGTAGAAGAAGGAGAAATTCCAAATAAACAAGAACATTAGTGACTTTTGAACAATCTCCACGTGCACCGGTCCCTTCACAGAAAACCTGCAACTTCCAAGTTTCAAAGAACATGACATGACCCATTAAAACAGTTTACTTTTCCTAAAACACTATATTTAGATATTGCTGGAATTTAATCATTTCGAAGAATGTAGAATTTATGTTAGTTCAAGGTTATAGATAAGAGAAAATCTTGCTCTTGTTTCAAACCAACTGAATTGAATTTCAGAAGGAGGACACCGCTAAATTTCTTCTCCCTTGTGACTTTCGAGTCTCTGGGGGAATCTTAAAGCCACAGTTTGGCAAGCAAACACCTGCTGAATGAGTTGCATGGGCTGATCTTAGACAGAAAGTCAGTCATCAGTTACCTATAACATGTCCCAGAAGCCCAGAGCACCTGGACTACATCCGAAACTTCTACAGTATTCAGCCCTTGGCAGCCGCAAATCAGGTGGGACTGGACTTACTTAATAGACTTGGAGAATTCAATATTAATTTGAGGATCAAGTCCTATCAAGAAGGACAGGTTATAGCGATGGGAAATGTTCTCTGCTGTGTATTCGCTGTAAATTCTTTACTGTTTTCCCCTGCATGTGCTATCCCTTAAGGTGCTTCTGTAAAAAAAGATTTCAAAAACCTGTGTCCCATTTGCCTTCCAGTGATTTTCTATTTGAGTGAAATTCACCTGTTTTTGCAATCCTGGTAGACCTCAGGCCCACTAGGGTACTGTACTTTTAACCAGGCTATTTCTATTTTGAGGAACTTTCTATACATTTGCCCAAAATCAAGTCAGAGACTTAGGAGACAGGATAGAGTTTCAGAGTAGGTTAGAATTAGGGACAAGCCGGGCTGGTCTGACCATGGAGACAGACTGAGATAATCTGGGCAGATGCTTGTATTTGTACAGCTTTTGGGTGAATGGCCACCAAAGGCCTTATTTGCACTGCGGATTAAATGTTAAATGGGTTTTGGAGCAGCAGATACTTATAGCAGAACATGCACCATCTCTCCTCCTCTTTCCTGTTTCTCTCGTCCTTGCTCGCTGTCTATCGCTGTCTCCTCTTGCTCACAGTGATTTGTCAGCAGTGGAGGTAGCAGCTGTTCCTTTTGCATTGTAATTTCTTTGATTGTAATTATTCGTGCCAGCTACCTCCAGCCTTGGCATCCTCCACCCCACAAAGCCATATGGGCAAAGATGGAGGAAGCCGAGGAAGGATACAGGAATAAGTTCTTTGATTTCTGTGTGCAGTGGTGTGGGAATTATGGACATATGTGCTTCACAGCTTCACATGGATGCACATGGATCACTGTGTTTGATTATTTTTCTCATTCATACCCTCGATGGGGTCCAGCCTCTGCCAAATCTAATGTATTTTCTCTGTCAGGTCTCCATGATTTATGCATGCAAAATCAATATAGCCCTGCACATCTGTAACTGCATCAATCTGAGCAGAAATATAGCTTTGTTCTACAGAAAGAGCAATGTCAACACTCAGACAAAAAAAAAGACAGAAACTCAGAAGATGGGAGCAGACAATAAAATTACAGCCATACTAGAGGCTGAATATCAGGCTGGTAGTTACTGAGCCAAATAAAAATGGCTGAGAGAGAGTGCTCTTACAGTACAAAAAAACACAACTGGAGAGCTGTTCTCTACTTGTCTTTGGGCTAGAGAGTAGAGCTCACATTTCACCACCCTCATTCTCTATTCCTCTCAGCTGCACTGTCCACTCTGAGACCCAGTCGGACTCCTCTGTTTAGCCCTTGTTCTTCTTCTTGCACTTAAGCGACATTGAGGATGAGGGGCGCTGGGCAGCCGCTGCAGCACGCCTTACATGCACATGCTGTGTGGTTCCAAAGAAAATCGCTCTGTCTTCTTCTGTGGTTGCTGAATTATAGAAGACCCTCTGTTGCACTCGAGCTGCATGGGTTTTCATCACAGTGCTGGAGGTCACTTTGACTCTCCATTCTATGCTCATCATATATGCAACACGAGGGCTTCGGCAGTCGAGAGGAGCCTGCTTAGGACACCATTAACCAGGGAAGACCGACAATGAGATTTATGGAAGAGGAGACAGAGCTGAGAAGAGGGAAGGGAGGAGAAAGGCATGCATGGTTAAATCTGACTGTGGCAGCAGTGCCCTTCATCTGGTCCCTGCTCTTAACAGCAATTTCAGATATAGTACTGTATCTGCATGTATAATGCATACGCCCTAAGATAATGGCATGCATTGCAGAGGAGGCTGCTGACTGTGTTGTGGTAATGTGTTGGAATTGGTCCCCTATGTCACATTTAGCCTCTGCCCAGGTCCCTCGTAGCATCCTGCAGTTATTAAGAGCAGAGCGCGTTGCGATGACATAGTGCTGTTTTACTGTTCCCCGCAGACATCTTCCGCTACTCTACCATCACGACTTGGCTGTCTGGAGAGTCCTAAAGCATGCAATATCTGCACTGACCAATAAACGAAACAACAAGAATGGAAAAAAGGCAATTACGGTTCGTTTTTGTTAATATTAAACCGTAGACATGCCAGAAGAGCTGAAAACAAAACTAAATAAATTTACAGCAATTTACACTTGTTTCCAGGGAATACTAGCATCACAAAGTGTTATTATCATTAATCTAAATACTGGTTGTAAGATATTTTCCGCCTGACTGAGAGAAATGTCAGGGGGAAGCGCTGCTGTTTGAACATTGTGGAACATAATGCCAAAAATTAACCACAGGTCAACTGTCACAAAATTTCACCGCACGGCATGAAAGTGGAGCTTTCCTGTGGGTATCTGCAGTGTGAGCATCCATGCTACACATTATGCCCACTGAGGCTCGAGTCTGTGTTTCTGTGAAGGGGCCTTACGAGGTGGAGCCAATCGCCCTGGGCTGCCCCTCCACAACGCAGCCACAGATAAAACACGGTGGACTGATCACAAAACATTGCTTTTCCTAATAAACTCCACCGGCCCATTGTGATTGATTCAATATGACATTCATTTATAAGTCATCTTTAATGAAGACGGCATTTTCATGTCCTAATTCCCCGACTCATCACTGTAGGTACCAGCAACAGCCTCTGGCTCTGGCTTGCTGGCTCCCTCCTCCCTACTGTCTCTGCCACGTTTGACCTACTTCTGTCTCCACAACATTGTAAACAGATCTACTAATTGCCTTCATTTATTCATTTGGAAGTCAAGTTCTGTTGCGGCTGGCACCCTCCCAGCTCATTCATGTGTAATGTGTACAACGCTGGCACTCCTCCCAATGACTCGTCCATGTGTATTTGCTGAAAACCCCAGATAAAAGAATCCCATCAGGCCATGTGAGTTTACTGTATGTACTATAAGTAATAATAAAGTAAAGTAAGTAATAACATTGTACAGTATATTACCAGGAAGTGCTGCAGCCAAAACTTTTCCCCCCAAGTCTGAAATCATATCCAAAAAGGAACTTTATAAACTGACTTTCAACTTCCATCAGCAGCCCCGTCTTGGAAAACCTACAAACACAAAAAGCCCTGCGCGTTTCTGCCTCTGTAATGAGGACAGAAGCTGTTATGATTATTGTAGTTCAGACACTTTTCCGCCCCCGTGGTCTTATACTGTTATTGCTTTTGTGCAGCCTTATAAATCCAGGCTAGAAAAAAACAACAGCAACAAAAAAAAATATTTTTATCACATCTGATGCGAGTGACAATGACTCCCGCTGCTGACTAAGTGTGAGAACAGAGCTTCTTCTGACCTTTAGAAAGATCATGGCATAGTCTGTTGACAGTGTTCCCGATCTCACACAAATCCATAATCCAAAACGTAAACAAGATAGAACTTGAACACCATGCTGTGCTAAATCTGTCTTTCTTATGAGTGAAAAGATCATGTTGCGCCATGTTATTGCTGGTGTTTGACAATCCTTAAATTGTGGATACTTCCAGAATATCGAATTTTTCACCACAGTTAATTTGAATTTTCACTAAACTTACTACAATTTGTGAATTTACCACAAGAAAAAATGTTGCTGACCTGTTTGTTAGTCACTGACAAAACACAGCTTCATGCTATTGAACTTGAGCGAGCAGTGAAAATGATGCACATGGACAGCCTAACAAAGAAATATCCCCTATGAACATTTTAGTTCATCTCTGATGGCAGATGGGTCAAACAAACAAGAGATAGAAAAAAGCTAACCATCCCTTCTGTCCCATGAATCATGCCTAACAGGGCGCTACAGAAGCTATGACAGCATTTAACCCAATAAAAGCTGAACCCAAAGGATGGATTTGGTTCCACAGATCTCAATCCAGGTCAAAGGGTCGTGTTTGTGGGGCACAAGAGGTTGCCTTCTCCCTCCTCTGTGCTCTGATTGGTGCCCGCTGAGAGCTTGCGTCCCCAGAGGCCTCAGCAAACCGTGTTCCTGTGTGTGAGTGTGAATGAGTCACGTCTGGGCTGGAGCGTGTCTGAGTGGCGAGGTGGAGAATTCAGCAGGGAGGACTGCACAGGGCAAAGAGTTGTCTCTATAATCCAGGGTAAACACTGAGCAGCATGACTGCACGCCTTAGACGTGACCAAAGCTGGAGAACAGAAATGGATGACACGATGAGGATGCTGCTTGCCTGCATGCCTGCCTGGCACCGTTTGCCACCAGCACTTCCTATTTTCTCTTCTTGTTTTTCCCCCTTGTTTTATAATTCCCCTGAGGGTTTGACTGGAGACTCTCAACACTGAATTAACCTCTGGGTGGCACTGCTGGTGTCTGTTGTTTTAGGTCATGCTAGACTGAAACCTGGCTTCGCAAATATCATTTGGTCTGCTATTTGCTGTCAGACCTCAAGAGTGCTGCCTTATCAATTATTTCTAGTTGAGAAAAGAACAGCGCTTAAGGTTCTGACAAGATTACAATGCAAATTACACCAAAGGTCTTCACCTGGAAGTTTGCAGTGTGATTTGAACAGGAGAAATTCAAAGTAATGGGATTCTGCTGGATGTCACAAAGTAGAGATAGCCTTAGTTGAATTGGTAAACACAAAATCACTTTTGTGGAAGCTCAAGAATATGCACAAAGGATTGAGTCAGATTTTTGTGATCTAACTCGCCCTCTTTTAAACAGCTCTTTAATGCATTACGTCCCATTCCACCATCCACTTTCACACTAAAAAACCTACACCAAAGGCAAAGATTTAGAAAAAGGGTTGCACTCCAGGGAGTAAAGGTTTCTGCTGACCACTGGTTTAGCCAATTTGGTTTACTGAAAACAAACATATGAATGCAAAGAGTTTTTATTTTAGTTTACCCAGAGGCCATCAAAATAAAAGACTGCCACTGCTTCCTCTGAAATATTTCAAAATGCCTGAATACTCTTTTCATCGGGTTTTCACATAAAAAGGACAAATGGTAGAAAATTATGGTTACATCAACAGAGAAACTGGTTCAGGGACTCATCAGCTTGCAAAGCAGATGATTTGAGGGATTTTCAGAATGAATTTGCTGGACACCATTTTCCCCCCAAATAAAGAAGCTGGAAATATTAGAGCCAACATGTCCTGCCAAATCTCAGCTTTCTGAGAACTAATAGAAGCAAACACAGTTTTTGTATCCAGTCAGAAAAAAATATATAAATATAGAGATAGAGTGTGGCTGAGGTTGATTCTCATGTCAAGTGTGAGTAAATGTCATGTGTTACCAAAAAAGAAGAAGCAAACATTGAACTTCAGGTTTAAATTCAGCGATACAGTATGTGACAGATGTTACTGTTTGGTGGCCAATTACTGGTAGAGTTGCTCACATGGAGCCTGCCAAATTGAGCAGAGTAGGTCGAGACACTCGAGTGATTTCTCCCCTGGTGTGAGTGTGGTGGGTACAGATGGACAGGAGATGCTGGAGTGGAGCTGGAGTCAGCCCAGCCAGCTCAGTGTCAGTCCATCCGCTCCATCCCTGGCTCCTGCTCAACTCAGCCGGACGTCCTGTTAGTCAGCCAATGGAGAGCACCCACCGCATCATGACCCCCACATTAGGATCTGACATGGCTGTCTTCATTTAACCTTTACTTATACCAGGAAGTCTCACTGAGAAAACACCCTGTTTACGTTAGCTCCAGCCAAAAAAGACAGTTGTCTTTGAGCTAAATCCTTCTAGATTTTTGGCAGGATATCTTAAGAGGAAATTTAGAAGCATTTCACTGAACAGGTTTGAAAAAAAGTATTATTAGAAGAGTGTGAAGGGGCTGTTGATGTGGTAATAGAGAGGACAAAGGGGGAGATAGAAACAGCCTTTAGGAGCCAGATTGTAGAAGCTTCTGGTGACACACAGACAGGATTTAGGGTGATTTTAGGTATCTTAATTTATGGTCCGTCCTCCTGTGTAGGCAGTTTTATTACTCCATTAATGGACTTCGATGAAGTAACGGCGTATGTGAAACCACTTTATCTACGATGCTTGTGTTGCCTTCACTAAACATCTGTCTTTATTTTGAAATAAAAACCATTTTTTTGTTCTAAATTTGCTTATTTTGTCTCATCTGTATGAGACACACCTTGAATCAAACTAAAACATAGATCACATAATAGTCATGACAAGGGGGGAGAAAACTGTTAACACATCAAACATCCATTGTCATGTGTCTAACTCATCCATCCTCCAGTCCATCGTGTGCTTGACACAAACATTGTTTGTCCCCTGGAAATATCTACATAATATATTCTAATGAAATTAAACAGGGAAGTGTGAGGGTTGATACTGCCTGGCTCTGAATCTCTAATGACTCCCTGCCATCCCTGAAAAAAAGCCTGATTAATTTAGGAATGTCGGCCGCAGTGGAGAGTGATTAATTCCTCCTGGATTCAACCATTTAAACGAACAAGGCAGAGGGGAGAAAGGAAAACAGGGAACCCAAAATATGGACACATAATTAATACATTTGGATCATTTAATTAGCCGCCCAAACAGAGGGAAGGCACAGCTACAGTGTGTCACTGCTTTGTTCAAGTAATAGACCACAGTTAGTTCTCTCTTACAGAGAGGCGAATATAATGAGCCCCCCTGTTGATAAGGGGAATATTGGACCATCTCTTGGGCTAGTAAATATGGGGAGACAGTTTGAACAAATGATTACTTGTTTCTTTGATGTCTCATGTGTCTGACTAAGCAGAGATAGAGGGGAAAACAAGCAAATTTTCTGGGTTTTTAGATGGAAAGCAGTTTTTCACTCTCGAAAGAATCAAGGATCTTTTGAGTTTAAAACAAATATCTCTCTTTTCTCTTTCAGAATTATGTGAAGATCACAAGACTGCACTTCAGCTCATCTTTTTCAGCGCACTCCTGCTCCTTGCTGACACACAATCCCAGGTGTTTTGTCTGTGCGCAGTATTTTTCGGAGCCCTGTGGGGATGGGAATGTGCTTGGATAAAGGATGGACTTACTGCGGCCTCACTAAAGGTCACGGTCCTCTTAAGGTCATGTCATGGCCCATGGCATTGTGGCTTTTGACTCTAATCTCTGTGAATCAAAAGATGACTGTTGGACAGACTTTGAACACCTTCCAATCAGAGAGGAGGGAGTGGTCGCTGAACCACCTGACTGTGCATCAGTCTACTGGGGCTCTGTACATCGGAGCTGTCAACCGAATCTACAAGTTGTCAGCTAATCTCACCCTCCTGGTGTCCCATGATACAGGACCAGAGTATGACAACAAAGCATGTTATCCTCCACTGATTGTCCAGCCCTGTTCGGAGCCTCTTGCCTCTACTGACAATGTTAACAAACTGTTACTCATCGACTACTCTCATAACCGGCTGCTGGCCTGCGGCAGTCTCTACCAGGGTGTCTGCAAGCTAATGAGGCTGGATGACTTGTTCATCCTCGTGGAGCCCACACACAAGAAAGAACACTACCTATCCAGTGACAACCAGACAGGGACGATGTACGGGGTTGTTGTGCCCTCGCAGGGTCAGGATGCTACTCTGTACATCGGCACGGCCGTTGGTGGCAAACAGGACTACTTCCCAACTATCTCCAGTCGCAAACTGCCTCGTGACCCAGAATCCTCTGCCATGCTGGACTACGAGCTTCATACTGACTTTGTTTCCTCACTCATTAAAATCCCCTCAGACACACTGGCTCTTGTCCCACACTTTGACATCTACTACATCTACGGCTTTGCTAGTGGCAGCTTCGTCTACTTTATGACCGTCCAGCCGGAGACGCCTGAGAATGGGATGCCCGCTGGCGGTTCCCCTGGCGACCTGTTTTACACTTCTCGCATTATCCGCCTCTGCAAAGGTGACAAGAAGTTCCACTCATATGTGTCACTTCCTGTAGGGTGCATACACAGAGGCGAGGAGTACCGTCTGCTGCAGGCGGCTTACCTGTCCAAGGCCGGCAGGGTTCTGGCAAAGTCGCTCAACATCAGTGCCCAGGAGGATGTGCTCTTTGCCGTGTTCTCCAAGGGACAAAAGCAGTGCCACGACCCTCCAGATCACTCCGCTCTCTGTGTCTTCACCATCCAAGACATCAACATACGCATCAAGGAGCGGCTGCAGTCCTGCTACCAGGGAGAGGGAAACCTGGAGCTGCACTGGCTGCTGGGAAAGGACGTGCAGTGCACCAAGGCGGTAGGTGGATTGTAGAGAGAGAAAGGCTCTGAACTATTTGATTTTGCTTCCTATAACACACGTGACTATAAAACCCACATGGTGGTGAGCAGCCTTGATATAGATTTACTGAAAGTTGGCTCTTTGATGATCCACAGCCATGATTTCTGCCTAAATAGCTGATAGGCAGGGAGCCAGAGGTGTGCTGAAGACACCATTCAGGTTTTCAGCATCCCATGAGAGCAGAAGACCTGGAGGAGATTAGTTCCACAATGCTAATCAGAGGAGTTTTGTATAGAGCTTTGATTTCATTCAGGGGTTTGGGCACTGACTCCCGCCTTCTTCTCCTCCCCTTTCTCTCCCTCTCTCTCTCTCTCTCCCCCATCTCCTTCCCTCTGCTCTTGTCGCTGTCAGCTGTATTTGAACCCTCTGAGACCTGTTCTTGATCTTGAAAAGGGCTTTCTTGTAAATGTCCAAGACTGTGCCTTTGTAAAAGCTATAATTCTGAATAATGAGTGGCTTTCTTGGAAACAAGTTGAAAGCAAACCATGAAAACAATGATATTCATCACATCCATCGCTCTGGTGGTTCTCAACATGTACTTTGATTCCACCAAGCCATCAAACACATAAGATGTAATGTTATTCATAAATGCCACTGAGGGAGGGGAGGACAGAGATACATAATAATGCAATAATTAACTCTCACTGCGTAGTTGACCAAATGGCTTTATATCAAAAATTGAGTGTAAATGGAATGCAGAGGTTCAGATTTGATAAGATGTCATTAGATACTGTGTTTCTTAGGTTACATGATTAATTACTCAGCTAAAGATCAACAGTCAAGTGTGTCTGCAATACTGCTTTTTGAGGCCGATACTTATATCAGATATTTTCCTTCCTGTGTCAAGATTTTTAGACGTGCCTATCTGAAGATAATTACTTAAATAGACCAATATGGTTTTATTCTGCTGCTTTACTGACACATGTTACTGTAAAATTTAGACTCCTAGAAAGTTACAAAATGGCAATTTCACAATCTGCCAATTACTGGGGAAACAAGACAAAAGAGTCTACAGCCATGCTAGCGACTCTGTGAGGCTGTACTCAGTCACAGGGGTGCTTTAAGCGAAATGCGAAATTCAGCATGCTAACATGCTCACAATTTAAATGATAGCAAGTGTAATGCTTACCATGTTCACCATCTTGGTTTAGAGTGTTAGCATGCTAACATCAGATCATTTTCACTAAACATAAAGTACAGCTGAGGTAATGCCATTATTTCTGCAGGTGTTTGGTCGTAATTACAATTCAACCTGAGGGGTCATGACATGAGGACACATTTTATGGCAATCTATCAAATAGCTGTCGATACATTTCACTAAAAAACAAAATCAGGGCACCACCAAAGTCAGTGGGATTCATCCTTTGGGGACTTTGAATATCTGTCCAAAAGATGAATCCTTTGTATTTGATGCTCTGATGCTCCTTTCCAAGTGCTTATAATAGGAGATTAAAAATTCAACAGCAGAATTTCAGACTGGCAATTTTTCAAGCAATCAATAGCAAGGAAAGCAACTGTTAAAACAAATATCCAAATGGCATATATTCACATATGCATAGAATATTTAGGTTCAAAAGAGAAGAGTTGAATGCTCACATACTAGCCAGAAAGAAAGTGGCTTATTTTAGAGTAGGGTGGGGTGAGATATGAAGTTCACTTCACTGATCACATTCAGTAAAGCTCAGGCACATCGCTTGATGAAAGAAAAAGCACAGTGAGGACTAATATGTGCATAAGAAGTAGGGGAAGTGAAATAAGAAATTAGCTGCCCTAAAAAGGTGGATTTATACACTGAGTGACAGGCAATTAGCAAAGGTTTGAGGTGCATGTTAGTAGATGTAACAGGACTGCTTAGCATGCTGCTCTCTTTGATGCTTAATCAAAACCTGACATCTCTTGTGCTGTGTGTTTGTGTGATGTCAGATCAAGCGATCTAAAAATCACAGAAACAGGCGCAAAATACTCTGCGTTCCTCGGGTTTGCCATCAGCAATTAGTCTGCTCCGCAAATTCGCCCGCTCTGAGGCTTGTTGATGAACGCAGCAACCCAAACCCTTTTGAAGTAACCATTTTTAACCCTGGAAAGCATGTTATGCTTACCAGAAGTCAGTTTGAGTTCTCCTCTTATAGTCACATGTGTCTACAGTGATCTCTGTCATTTTACTGGCTCCCACTTATGCTCTTCCCTCTCTCTCATTACCTCCACCTCCCCTCCTTATATCTGTCATCCTCACTCCTCCTTCCTTTCATTCTCTCCCCTTTTCTATCCCTCCCTCCTTTCACCTCTTCCTGTTTTCTTCCCCACATCTTCTCAAAAAAACACCTCTCTGCCTTTATACTCTTAATGCTTTCTTCATCTTCACCCCCACACCCATCTCTCCATCCCTCCCTCTCTCCATGCAGCCTGTTCCCATCGATGATCATTTCTGCGGCCTGGATATAAACCAGCCCCTGGGGGGTTCCCAGCTGGTGTCGGGTCAGACGGTGTACACTGAGAGCAGGGACAGGCTGACCTCTGTCACCTCTTACGTGTACAATGGACACAGTGTGGTCTTCCTGGGGACCAGGAGTGGACGGCTGAAGAAGGTGAGAGCAGTGATACAGTAACGGGAGGGCTTAACCTGCCTTACGCTGAACTCAGATACTCACTCTGATTGTTTACAGTGATTTGCTTATTCTCAAGAGATGCAACCAGATCCTCTTGATGACAAATGACATCACTTATCTACTTAAAACACAACAACGAATTCTTGAGGCTGCTGTTGGTGACCCATTGGTATCTCTTCTGTCAGTTATCTTCCTGTTTCAGTTTCTCTCAGGAATTTTCAGTTTCTGCAATCTCAGGTTTGCACAGCGATTCTGTGCCCATTTCTGCCGACTGGTGAACCAAATCAACCAATCAGAGCTTAGTAGATGGGATTAAGAATGAGAAAGTCATCTTCCTAGAAAGCTAGCTCGCTACCTAGCTACATTAATGGAAATTAGCAACAGAAAAATGGCTAAAATGCAAGTACTGCAGAGACTTAGTATCGTACTTACATAAAATCTGGGGACTTGTGAGAGACAGGCTACAAAAAGAATGGTCAAAATCAATGTAGAGATATCCCGTCAGGCTCCAGAAACACTGACACCTACATTTCCCAAAATGCAACTTAGAGCGTCTTTTCGCTAGACCCTCTTTGTCTCGTAAATGCTCATGTCTATCAAACTCCACGCCCAAAACGCAGGCTCTCTGTTAAGAATTTGAAGGGCACAAGCCAAAACCAAGATAACCCTGATGACATCATTGTGACATCATAAGGGTTACTTTCTCAGACTTAACAAAGTTAACTGATCTTCATGTCTAAAATTGGTGTAATGTCACTTTAATGTCTTACAATAACTTACATCATTTGCCAGTTGTCCATAAGAAATACACCACTGAGATACATCACCCATAGCTGCTTTTGTGTCTCACCTCCATGGCACATTTATGTAATAATGATCTTTAATCCATTAACACTAATTAATGCAATAATCTGCTCAATTAATGGCGTAATTAGCATAACTGGTTATGTTTGATATATCATGCTGATTACGGTGGGGCATTATGCAGCTGAACAAAGGTGCAGTAATCATGCAGTACTACATCTTCTGCTTCAGCCTTTGGACCGGTGCTCTTAGACGAGGACAAATCGATGTAAATTTCCACCCATGACTACTTGAGCCAACACTGAAGCACATGCATGATCCTTAAATTCTTTTGTATTAGTTGTATTAGTAACAGGACATTATACAGCTCTAGTGCCTCTTGTTCAACACTGTCCTGGTGGCTTTTGGTTTGAAAAGCTTTTAGCGTAACAAAGTACTTAAAGGACCACTTCACTGACTTTGAACATCATATCTGTGTACTTGACATTAATTTTTACATGTTTATAAACACCATTAGACTTGTAAGGGGTCTCTGAATCTTTTAAGCAGGTTCAAATCACTCCTCTAAATCCTTCACCCGATGAGACTTGAAAAAATACAATGATTTTCAAGATAATGTACATGTCTAATTTGTGTTTTCCTTGTTTCAAAGCCTGACATTAGTCAGGTGTAGGGATTGAGAATGAAAACAGAATAATGACAAGTGTAAAGGCCAGGTTATGACTGAAAGGAACTAGTTCAAACGACAAGTCGTCTGACCACGTCTGAGGGCTAAAGTGTTAATAGCTGTTCGGAACGGCCACACGCGAAGGCGGAGCTGTCATAGGGAGGAGTGAGAAACGATAAACAATCAAATCAAACTTTCAGACACCTTAAAGGCATTTGTAGTGTTGAACTCGTGTTTGTACATTCAAAAACTGATGAAGTGAGAGCTTGAGAGAGATGTTCAAATCCTGACTACTTTAGGGCTGCAACTACTGTAACGATTATTTTCATTACTGATTAACCTGCTGATTATTTTCTCAATTAATTGATTAATTGTTTTGGCTATAAAATGTCAGAAAATAGTGAAACTGATCAACCGATAACAGTCTAAAACCCAAAGATATTTAATTTACTGTCATATATGACAAGGAAAAGACTCAAATTTTCACATCTGAGAAGTTAAAATCAGCTTGGTATTTTGGAAAAATGACTGAAACAATAAATTGATTATTAAATTAGTTGCAAATCGTTTCAGATGTAGACTACTTTCTCAACTCCACACACCTGGCCAATCACTGAGGGAAGTGGACATGCTTGTCAGATTGTCAGTTTCATAAAGTTACAAAAATTGTCGGTTGTAGTCCCCCAATTCAGACGTCAGCAAGGTGTGAGGCCTCATCGTTTAAAGCGTACTGACCCCTTAATGGTCTACTGTGTTACTGTGTTTTAAACTCACTTAACAATAACTTTAACAATATGGTACATAAGCAAAGCAAAGCAAGCAAACTAAAATACACTATAGATATGTTACTAAATTGATGTACAGAAAACAGGAATCTATCATCGATCTTTTGTAGTGATTTTTTTCACCCCTGTAGGATCCCTTACACCAGGCTCACAAACATAAGATGACCTCTTTCTGAGACGTTCATGAAGTCGATTTCCATCATGTTTCATTTCAGATGCATACTGTAATGATATATTATAATCAAGTTCTTATAAGGCTCATTCTTTGATCTAACTGGATTGACTTGGTAGCACCGCAGGCTCTGCTTACTGCAGTCATACAGCATGCAACTGACTGAGGAAATGTGTGAGAGGACTGTTGTGACATTAGCCTGGGGGCCTTGGTCTTATAAGGAGCAAGCTGTCTGACACACAACACACACACACGGGTCCAGATTGGGAGCACCGATAGCATCACTGCAGCTCTTTCATTGGATGATCCATCGGGGGACAGCCTGACAGAAAGAGAGAGAGAAAAAGAGAAATTGAGACAGACAGTGTGAAACAAAAACAGAAGATAGAGAGAAACAACAGAGACAGAGGTAAAAAGACAGAGATACTAAGTGAGAAAAAGAAAGAGGGACAGATTTAGGAAGAAAGAGAAGGTAGGCCAAAGAGTAAAAAGTACATTTTGCATGTCTTCAGGAAGTGAGCAGTAAGTTTGGGTGAAGAGAGTGAATCATTACTGCTTTAAGTGCAGAGCGTCTAAAGGCCAGAGTTTGTCATTACACTGACAGAGTGTGCAGCCATGATTCAGACTCCCAGGAGCCTTGGAGGAGCACGGGTCACCTCTTGAATCCTATTCCATCACCCCTAAATGGACAGGCTGAGTGGAAATGGGGCATGACAATGAATGCCATCACTGGATCACTCTGGCAGCAAGGCCATTGCAAAGGTCAAGCCTACCACAGGGAGGGTGTAACCGGGGTGAAATGTCACAGGGATAACTAAGAATCTCACCATTCTGGCTCCATGCAACATATGGATGTGTCCGTCTCGATTAGGCCACTCCTATTCCAGATATAACAGGACATTTCTTTCATCATGTGCCCCAGTTTTGTTTCCTTAGGTGGTTAATTTTAGCTGAGTAATATGACCCTGTGGGTAACTCTGGGCTGAATACAAAAGGGGCTTTTACACCTTGCATGACATATGCTAATGAGAGGAATCCAGGTAAAAGCCATTATCTCTTACTGATCCTTGTTGAAATCTATTCCAGTTTCAAGGCAGGAGGCGTAGAGAGATGCAACTTTGACACAATGAAACAATAATATGCATTTGATTTTGGTGGTGTGGCTGTGCTGATGTGATGATCCGAAACAAATCTGACCAAGCGTGGCAAAGATGGACCTGTAGAGATACGCAACATTTAAATCAACATATTGAGAGAAACATTCAAAGTTCTCATCCATGTAAATGCTCATACATGAGGTGGCTTGGTTAGGTGGAGAGAGTAGAGGTGAATTTGGTGCATGTACAAATAAATCTTTAATGCCAAATCCACATGGCTGAACTGGGTTTACTGAATCCTCATTGTTGCTGACTGAATCTGTAGATTTTAGCATTAGAGCTCCCCTAATTGGCTGGCAACACCATTGTCAGCTTAGCCATTATAATGTATATATGTAACAGCTTAGCTAATATATGTTACCTTCTGCTTTAAAGCTTACTGAAAGACTGTAAAAGCTAGAGAAACAATCATGATGCAATAACTCTGTAGACAGGTGGTTGCTGAGCTATTAGCCTTATAAACAGTGCTCATCTAGAAAGAGACTGCATTACTACTGAACTGCAGACAGTCGAAAGCAGCAGCATAATGTTGCAGCATTAGGAACAGTGACGTGATAGCTCACTGATGTGTGTACTGATGTGTGTTTGAATGATGAAGTGATCCCTTATCTTAGAAAAAAAACGAGTGAATCACAACCATTGACTGCTGACTGAACTGAAGAAAACGATTCGCATCAGCAAAGAGATTCATAATTCTGTTTGAGTAGCAGTGCTTAGTGTTAAGATTAATTTATACTTGACGCAAGGGGTTAACTACAGGCCTGCTGTACAGCAAAGATTTAAATTTTTAGTTCAGCATTAGATTTCACCCGTTGATAGCACCACCGCAACACAGATGTACATGATCAGGCCGTATCATGCTTTAATTATGTTCCCAAGAGTAACTGTGTTTACTGTCTTTCATCCACTTAGTGTATTAGAGAAACCTTGGGAAGGTTCACCGTCTCTAATTACTGAATTGGAGACTACTGCCATGCAATCGCCATGTTTAAATTATTTCATTCATTGTGATATAGAACGACGATCACAGTAAGCAGACGGTTTGCAGTGGAAATGGTTTTGCTCGGTGTGGTTGACTGAAAAACAGCAGATTACTGAGTCTTTTCTTCAACTCGTCCATGTTGTGTTCAATCTCAACAATCTCCACCAGCAACAGAAACTTGTAGGAGAAAACGCACAAGCAAGTCCATGCTGACCAATCACAGTTCTTGGAGCATGTGACTACTTCACCTTCCATTCCTGCCTCAACTACTGTGAGGCTCTATTAATGTAGTCCCAGACAAAGTACAAACACATTTCCCCATGTTTTATATTCTGTTCCACTTTTTGCTGGAAGGACAGCAGATTTTTGTCTCTATCCTACTGTAGCCTAGCAAGTAAGTAAGCAGCAAACACACTGTAGAATGACATTATACTTATGCTTACCCTGTGGCAGCATCAAACACACAACAGGTGTCGAGTGGAATTGATTTTCTGAGGAAATGTTTCTGCAGAGCACAGTGATGCTCAGAAGGACTACAATGGCATGCAGAGTGGAACTGGCTCGTGGATATCAAGATGTTCCTGCTAATAATTAGTGTGTATCCCACTTCAGAGGGAAAATCAGTGATGTCAGACCTGCCACAGAGGAACTGCAGTAATATTTTAGTATAAGATTAAACCTTTTAATGTGTGCCAGAAGATTTCCCCTCAGGTAGACAATACTAGACAATACAGGCCGGGAAGGGAGGTCTAGCGGAGAAACTGTCCTGTAACTGAAGCATCACAAATTTGATCCCTGCAGCTGCCTCAACACTGCTCTTGAGCAAGCCACTGATGCCTTGACTGTTGACTCTGCCTTGACTCTCATTGTAAGAGAATTAGCTCACTGCTGGTAAATATGATTTGAAGAACGCACACACTGCAATATGAAGGGGGTGCAGTGTTGAACAAAATAAAAACGGACCAGCACATTACCTCAGTGGCCGCCGCTACACAGCAGCAGAATTTCCCTAGAAATGGTTGAAAATGTTAAGCTCACAGCAAATAAAGCCTTAGCCAAATACTCTCATGTGCAAATAGCAGATTCATTAAAGCTTATTGAGAGTTGGCCGGGAGGGGAAATTCTCCAGTGCATGGCTAAATGACTTGAACTTTTCAAAGTCACGGTTTATAAGGGGGGCCGGGATGAGGAGATTTGGTGATTGAAATCATTAGAATAGAGTTTCAGAGGAGGGGAGGGGCACAGGCTGTAGGTGTGTTTGAGGCTAAATTGAAAGGATTTTCATAACTGCATGAATGGAGCTGTACCTGAGGGTTGAAAGTCTTCAGAGCAGATCACCATTAGATGTCTCAGTGCAGCTGAAATAGTACGTGGTATTAAAAGAGGTGATTTTGTGATAAAACAGAAAGGTGTCCATCTGTCTGCTTTCCAAACTGCAGTTTTATTTAGCAACTCCATCTCTCTCCAACTGTTTTTGTCCTCTCTTCCCTCTCTTTCTTTTCTTTCTCCTGATTGGTCACACAAATGGAAACACACAAGAGGACTGTGACTGCATTAAGGTCAGGAAAATGAAGACCATACGGGTGCCATAAATTGTTCCACTGTCCCCCTCCTACTGCTTTTGTTGGTGGGCCATGGGAACCTGACAAACAATGGGAATGATTGGAGGGACGGGGGCCGTACGGAGGAGGACAGGAAACAGAGAACAGGAAACCATGTCCTCAAGGAGAGAGAAAAGAAGTGAACATGCAGAGACTGAGAGGAGACTGTGGTCAAGTTGTAGAAATTGTGGTATGAAGACTTGGAAGCTTGCCATGCAGCTGAAGGTTAGGGCGAACTGAAAATTTGGCTGCTGCAAATGTAAGGCTTTTAACAATAACCCTCAAAGAACACGCACACACACTCACATGCCATGATCTCTCTTCCGACCCAGTTGGTAATCGCGTTTAGATATGGGCACTTGCCAACATACAGCGTATCTAGTGGCTGTGATCAATACGCCTCTCTTTGTGACTGTAGTTAATGTGATGGCTGAATGATTAGTCCTGTAATACACATCTCCACTTCAGTGACCCCTCCTCCCCTGAACGCTCTTCTGTTTCATTAGCCGCTGCAGCTCAGCTCTATCCTGAGCTTCGTCTAATTAGCATTCACAGAGCCGTGATGGATATATGGGCTAATCAATGCCCGCTTTCCTCGGCTGTCATCCTCGATCGGACCATATGCACAGCCACTCAACCTTAAAGGTGGCCAGTTGTCTGGCCCTTATGTCGCTGCATGCCCCGTGTCACAATACTGAGTCAAGCCTGTGCCAAAATCTGTCTTGCTTACAGTCTGTGTACATCTACTTTAGATCTAGTCTTGCGTGTGTTTTCATTCTGTGTCCCTTTTCCAGTGCAATGGAAGATTTATGTGTGGTTTCCTGCCAAATTGTAACTTATTTTCTTTTGGTGGTTTTATATGAAAACAATACTTTAGTGTAAATCAGAAGTTTGCATGCAAGCGGACTCGTTAATTTCCAGCAAAATGTCGTGTACAGACTGAAGAAGTTTGTTGTAGTATGTCTGGTTCAAGTCGGACAGAGCGGTCTTCAGGGACAAATGAAACCTTGTCAGAGTGGCAGATTGGGAGTGATTGGTTG
This sequence comes from Maccullochella peelii, assembly GCA_002120245.1. NCBI lineage: Eukaryota > Metazoa > Chordata > Actinopteri > Centrarchiformes > Percichthyidae > Maccullochella > Maccullochella peelii. The sequence continues at coordinate 42,147 of LKNJ01000813.1, forward strand.
AACAGAGTGCTCTGTGCCTCCTGGGTCATCATCCATATGTTTAGGTTAGCTGGGTGAATTTGGAGGACACAGACCGGCTGACCACATATGGACACACTTTTTTTAAGATTGGACAGCCATAAACATAGCAATAAACTACTTTACAAGGTTTCCCAATCTGCACGGGAAAAGCAGGGCTTCAGGTACATTTACATGTATACTTCCTCTCAACATGAATAAAATCATTGCCTGAAATGAATCTCAACCCCATATGTAAATACTCACAGGAGAGACATTGGGGTGAGTATACTGCTCATGCAAGGCCTGGCAGCTTTACAACAGAGCCAACCCGACTCAAGCCAAGTGACATCTTAGAAGTTTGGCCTTTTTTTTTTGTTTTCTTTGGCTCTCACAGGATGAGAGTGCAGCCGAACATTTAAGATGCAAACCCAGCTATGAGAAAGGGAGGCTGTTTTCGTTAAGAGCACATGGGCTCAGGTTGCATATCTGTTTGTGGAAGCCATACTAAGCTGGGTTGTTTATATCCATCGCAGGTTCTGCAAGGGAATTTCAGCAACAGGAAGGATGTTGCTGTTATTGGCTTAAATATTATTCATGGGTTAAATATATATCCTCATCAGCTGTGACACGCTGGGAAGAGAGAATAAAATGAGAAGCTGAGGTCATAAGTACATGTGGTATTAATGGCCGATCAGTTCAGTACTGTTACATGACTAGGAATCTGCTTGAATTTTAAAAGGAGGTGTGCTGAGGTTTTTGGAAAATATTTAGTCCTTGATATTGACCTTAAAGCAATGTCCTAGCCTGCTTAAATGAGACTACATTTACACTGAGTCACTTCATGCATCTCGGGTGGATCAGATAGCTTTTTTTATATACTGATAAATAGCTACCAAGAAGCATTCGAGGTGGATTGAAATCTAATTTCTGCGCTCAAGCTAGATGTTGAAGTGTAACTATTTAAGCGCTCTGTGGAAATACCTCCTCACAGGGTCAACGGCAACCAGGGCCATTTCTAGCTTTTTGGGGGCCCTATGCAAAATGTTTTATTTTGTGAAATATATAGACTATTTTTTAAACATAGCTTTCACTCAACACATGAGGGTGCTTGACTACTAAGAGATACTGGTCATTTTAACTTCTAAAAAAAGGCTAAAATGGCAGCTTGGGGGCCCCCTGGTGGCTTCGGGAGCCCTATGCTACCGCATAGTCCGCATAAGAAACGGCCCTGACGGCAAGTGACACGGAAATTAGATCCCTGATCAGTCCAATCTCTGAATGATCTGTGTGGGTGAGGGAGTGGCCTGAGTGACAGTGACAGACTGTAAAGACAATACCATTTTTATCTCGCTGTAGTTCATAAATAGGATTCATCCGTGTGTTTTTATTTATGGATAGTTGTTAGCTAGCTAGCTAAACGGCTATTGTTGTAACTAAACTGCTAAAGTGCAGAAAATATTCTTCTTCTGGTGTTTTTGGCATTTACCAAACAGCTTCAGGTGCGTTACCACCACCACCGCCCTCTGGGCTGGAGTGGCGACCCTGATTTGCATGTAGCACTGGAAAATCAAGATGGAGTGCAATCATATCTGTGATCTGCCCAATGGAAACACATATGTGGCTAAGTTTATTTACTTATTTCAATTGGTGCAAAACGATAAAATATTAAATAAAGTTTTCACAGACATGACAAAAATAGACATATAGAAAAATAAACAGTGATAGAATATACAAAGATAGACAAAGATTAACATAATTAGACTATAATAGCAGTAATAATGATGGTGGTAGTAGTGATAATAATAATAATAATAATAATAATAATAATATGGTGGCTAAGTGGCTAAATTTGAACAAAAGTAAAATCTCGTCTGGATTTGATCAGATTCCTTACAATGACAAGTGAAAATGGGTCCTAATACTGCACTATATGGATTGTTGCATATTGGGTGTGTGTTCCTGACAGGCCATATAATCCATGATAGTGTATTGATCAAACAAGTGATCAGGCACACAATTTACAACTACAAATTTAATGAGAGCAACCAACAAAAGAGTGCGCAGTGTGTAAGTGTGTTTGCATGCAAGTGTATATGAGTCTTTGTTTGCATGCCTGTGTGCGTAGGTGAGTGTGTGCATGTGTGTGTGTGCAACTTTGTGTGTAATTTCCTACAAGCAGGCTCATTATAAAACCAATTAAACCTGCCTTACTCTCATTATGGAGCTGTGGGGCTTAAAGAGAGATTGAGGACCTGTTGTTCTCCCACAGGGCTTCTGCCTGGTCAGCCCTGTTTTAAATGATAAAAACACTTCTAAATCCTCTGAAATCAAACACCACGGATCGGTCATGATGGGTCAGTATTGAGCTCATCCCTGCACTCCTGGCCCTCGATCAACCTCACCAAAACGAAAAACTCACATGGCTCAATATCTCTCCTCCTCTAGATGATTGTTATGGGGTTTTCTAAATATCGTTTCACCACAGAAATGCTTACATGCCCTGGTTTCTATCTGTGCTATTTATGAAATGAGGAGTGTGGGAAAACATAATGTAAACTGGCTCCATTACTGCGGGGGATTGTGGTACGGGAGAGGAGGAATAGGATAAGGAGGAGGAGGAAGAGTAGGAGAGAAGACAGGGCAAGAGATAGAAACCAGACAATGAGCAAGATAGAAAGAAGCTTAGCTGAGAGATAAATCTGTCTATGAAATAACTATTTAAAGGATAGGATTGTGCACGATGTTGAGGTAATGACAGTCTGACCGGTGAGAGACACACTGCGTCCTCTTATGATGTGGAATCGACAGACGATCCCATGTCACTATTGTGCTCATTACTTTTGTGTTTTTGTATGTGGAAGATGATACTCCACCCTCCCCGTACCCCCCAGTAAGTACCCTCCCACCCACATAATAAACACACACACACATTTGCACATATTTTCTCCCTCCCTTCTTCATTCTTGGCTGGCGGAGCTGACGGTTGGAGAGGCACAGCTGCCTGGAAGGTGGAGGCGTGATTGATTGATGATTTGAAATTTTGGTGCCCAGGGGATCCAATCATGTAATCAGTTTGTATTGATTGACTGTCCCCATTGAGAGACTGCTGAGGCTCTGCCACCATGTGTGCGAGCTAGACCTGGCACGCATTCAAACTCTTCTGCAGTTAAATTTGATTTGGGAGGTGAGGTCGCCTAAGTCCACGCGTCAGGATGCATGCAGGGAAGACTGGCATAATTGCACTGCAGACGTTTCGCAACACTTCCACTTCCAATTCTCTGCTCCAATTCCTATTTATCTTGCATTTATTTCAATTATTATGATTGAAAAATTAATTCAGCTTTACTGTAATTGCATCACATGGTTAATGATCCAATCTCCCTGGAATATAAATAGGGCTTTAACCTGGGTTTGCATAGTTAATGAGCATTTCTTTCTCTAACTCTCATGCTTTATTCAGACTTTTCTCTTGCTTTTCACATTTCTGACTTATATTTCAAGTGTGAAGTTATCACTACTGTATGATGCAATTCACATCATTCCGGCACCAACGGTGAAAGATGGGTTTTATGAAGGTATATTTGTGAAATAAAAAATTGAAGGAGCACTGTAGTGCAAAACACATTTGGAAATGGTTATGCAATATAAACCATATAACAAAGAGGTTTGTCTTTGTGGTAAGTAGATGAAAAGTTAAAACACTTTCATTATGTAGTGAGTACTACTAACGGGTCTTATATCAGCAATAATAAGGGCTTTTTCAGCTTACTCACCACTTTACATCTTTACAAGCAGTTTCACATCCTCACAAGGCTGCCTTTCGACAGCTCCATCAGTAAGCCACTTATTACAAAGACAGACCTGCTTATTTGTTTGCTTCACTGCAACAGCACATCTTGTTTGTAGGCGAGAGGAGAATCGAAAACCCTTCACCAGTGGGCATCGGTTCTCCATGCTTGCATTTAATGAGCCCCAAAAGATTGCTGCCTGAAAGTCACTCCAAAGTCAAATTAAGGCAGAGCTCACTGAACATGTTACAAAACTCGACTGCGTCATGGCTATAACCTCAGGGGTTGATTTAGGTCAGAGTCGCACCGGCCAATTGGACTGCTGAATGAGTAGCAGCAGATACATCTTTCTTGTCAGCACGAACAATTAATGAAGAGATTTCCAGAGCTGCTGCTAACTACCACAAGTCACGAGAGTGTTGGTGCCAAAAAGGAGTAAAGAATTTTTGCAGTACTATCTCCATTGCAAACTCCCAGTTTATCGTAAGCTTGCGGCCACACATCAGAGCTAATACTAATACAGAGGCATAATAAAAGCCAGAACTTAGGAAACCCATGCAGTTGTCAAGTGAAAACCAAATTGTAGCTTATTTGTTTGCCTTTTTTAAAGGAATACTTCAACATTTGGGGAATTTATTTGCTGTGTTTCCAAGAGTTAGACAAGAAGATCAACATCAATTTCATCTCTTTGCCAGCTGTGTGACGTGTTTAGCCAAACGTTAGCTTATCACATAGAACAGAGGCAGGAAGAAACAGCTTATTTTAGCCTAGCCTAGCCTTAATCGAAGATGTTTCCTACAGCTCCAAAACTTTGTATTTGTATGTGTATATTTAACATGTAGAAATAAAACATGAGACATTGTGGTTTATGATACAGATAAACAACAGCTGTTTCCGGTGACTCCTGTTTTGGTGGAGGCCAGCAGTTTCCCCTGCTTCAAGACTTTTGGCTAAGCTAGGCTAAACACATCCTGGACCTCTCTACTGAATGAACATAGATTTAAATGATATCAATCTTTTCATCTAGTTAACTCCTGGTAAGACAGTAAATGAGAACATTTCCCAAAATGTTGAAAAGTTTTAATTTAATTAAGTTTTTTTTTCCTTTTCCTTATAACATGCAAACTGCTAATATCAACAATAGGTCAGTGAAGTTTTGCGTCCAGTAAGAATCTATTTGGACATTTTCAGTGATATACTTCTGCGTACTTCTTATACACATGAACAGGCTGTTGTGTGTGTCATTTCACATAAGCAGCTTCTCTGTTAATGAGCTAATGTTCTAATTGATTGCTATACTGGAGGAGAGTTTATTTACAACTGATTAGTCATTATCAGATAAGTGTATTTGTCAACGGAACAAAATGTAAATGGCTTGTACAAAAGGACATTGTCTACAGTTGGTGACTCTGGAGAAATGGTTTGACTAATGTGAATAGACATTTCATGGTTTTTGCTTCACAATGAACTTAAATTACCAGAAATGTTAAAAAAAGACAAGAAACTCATGGTTTGTAACCATTTGAAGCAAGAAAACTTACCAAACTCTGTAAGATAAAAGTGAAATTGGGTGGTCATCAAACTGAAAACATGCTGTTTTTCTCATTTCTTATAAAGTTGACATTTAAATATTTTCTCATGACACGAATGTTTTGGAGGGACAGTGGGAGCTCGCTTACAGATGCAAAAGGAAGCATACAAAGTATGCAAATTGATATAAAGTAGACAACAGATGTCACTCTACAAATGTACAGTAACTATTTAGTCACTGTGTCCTGCATTCACTGTCTCTTCATTTCTGTATTTGTCTGTGTCTCTTGCAGATCAGAGTAGACGGTCCTCTGGAGGGAGGAGTGCTGTACGAGACAGTGACTGTGATGAAAGATAGCAGCCCCATCCTCCGGGACATGGCCTTCTCCCTGGACCGGAACTCTCTCTATGTCATGTCTGACAATCAGGTGAGGAAACGCCCTCATTTTGCTGCTGCTGTCAGGAGAAACACCAAGAGTGGCAGGGTGATCTAGCGAGTAGCGAGACCGTCCTTCAGCTGGAAGCCCGCGGGTTCAAGCCCTTGTGACAGCGAGTGTTCGCCATGCTGACACGTCCTTGAATGAGATACTGTATGTGTAGCATGAAATTTGGAGTCAAAAGTTTTATCTTGACATGAAAAGGTACAGCATGGGAATATTTTTGCCATCAGGCCAGTGAAAATCGCACAAACAAACAATAATATAGTATTTACATGTGTATTTAGGTACAAAACTCATAATTAATTCCTATTTTCTGAGGATTTAATTGGACCCAGTTTATCAGGATATTGCAAAAAGAAATGTTTGGCTTTTTTTCTGCACAGATACCAGCTTTACAGCTAGTCTTATTATTGTGTACAGTTTGGGAATTAGCAGTAAAACAGTTTCAAACCAAAAACATGAATCAATGTTAAATGATAAATTAATGCTATTTATTTGGAATCCTACCAGATGATTATGACTTATCCCCAAAATCCAATGTGGCAATTCCCAAACATTCACAAGCTGTATGTCTACAGCTACAGTGGGGATTGTTAAATATGCAGGCTGTGTGTAAGGGGATGGACCACTGTTCTAATTACTTATCCATGCGAATCGACTTACAGTGCATGCATCTTTTGTACGTGACACACACACACACACACACACACACACACACACACACACACACACACATCCCATAGAAAACCATTAGCTGCTATTTTTTGTGTGGCTGTATCCCCCCCTCATCTGCTCCTCACTTGGCCCGGCAACACAGAGGCGAGCAGTTGCTGTTGTTGGATGATATTCTCTGCACTCGTTGGAGATAAGAGTGAACAGTAGTAATCACTTTCAACTCCCATCAAGTGATTATTTTGGCGCGGCTGCATGGCACTGTGAAATGGGATTAGGTGTCAGTGTGGCCAAAAAAAGAAAAAGAAAAAAGCCCCTATCACTGCTTTCATTTGTCTTCTGACTACTGGAATGTATTGAGCCAGAGTCACAGGACAGAGAGGCAAAGGGCACTGAGACAATTGCAGTTGTGTCAGTAATTTCAGAGTGGCTCCAAAACTCTTTTCTGGGAGCTTGAAAAACAGTACTAACCTATAAAAGCATCAAGTTTAGGAAAACTAGGGATGTCAGCTGAAGAGTGAGGGAGAACAGAGACAGTATTGTGTTGGTGTAATGTCTTCTAAAACAAATCAAGGCAGCTCTTACTTCTGTGTGATAAACTGGAAGAGACAGAACATCACTTATTGATGAGCTCTGGTCGTTCAAGGAGAGACACACGCTTCCTTCAAGGAGATAGCCAGCTACTGGTCCGCCTCCAGTGACAAATAATAACCGAGCAAAAAACCAAACCCAGCTTGGCCAGGCATTTTCTCTCAATATTAGAACAGCTTTGGCTTTGTAGCCCTCAGGAGCTCGGAGCAGAGTAAAGCCTTCCTCTTTCTGTCTCTTTCTCCATCTTTGCTCAGCTTTCCCTTCAGACTTTCCCGCAGCTCGGGTAAGGAATCCCCCAGGGAGAGGGCTTCACTCACAGATTTCCCACATTTCCAGTAGATCCCTGAGATGAGAGATTTTTGGATTCCTGTGAGCCAAACAATACAGGAATAATGTGGAATGAGGAGCGAGGCACAGACAGATTTGGCTGAGATCAGCCGACCCTTGTGGAATAACAATGAGCCTCTCTGTCTCCTGCCGAGTGAAACACGCAGGGTTAGCATGATGATGAAGAGTGAAGAGAGAAAAGAGGGAAAAGTGTGTGTATCTGTGTGAATATATATGTTTGTTTGTGTGTGTGTGTGTGTGTGTGTGTGTGTCCGCACCAAAACATCATTTGGGAACCATTATTGATATGAAAAAAAAGTCTTCACAGCAGTTAATCTTTTTTCTCAGTGTGCCTTTAGTTTGATCATTTCTAAGAATAGAAATGCTCAGTATCCAAACACACAATAACCTCGCTGAATGTCACTCCTCTGTCTGCAAAATGATGGCTAAGGCTTTAAACCTTAGAGAAGGGGAAACTGCTGCAGGGTTTTTCCAGGGCAATCTCTCAAAGTGCCACTCTGTAAAATGTAAAATCATTGCTTGAAATCCCACCCATCCACTTCTTTCTCTCCACCTCTGTCTGTCTGTCTATCTTCCCTCTCTCACTTGTTTGTGAGTATACTGTACAGCAGTGGTTTTTTTATCTGATGTACCTCCACAGCTCTATCAGATGAGCTCCAGTACCAACACCTTCACCAACACCATCAGTCATATTCTAAATGTGCTCATTTAAAATCATTGGATTTTTTATTCTACAGTATTAAAGTGTAACTCCACCCTCAAGAAACATCTTTAATTATATCAAAGTGGATATTGTTACAATAGTTTTATCATAAAAGACATTCTCATCCTGGAACTGTACTGAACTTCAGTAGGTTCATTCAAGTTTATGTTGTACTACTACCGCTTGGAGTGGCAGGTGATTACAAAATTACAACCATTTATCAACAATTTGCTAACAAGTTTTGATGAACTCTCAATCCCAGCAGATGGTGTTCAGGTGTTATTTGACCCAGGTCGGTGGGAGGTCTGTCCTGTGCAGTCGGCCTGTTGTAGCTGATAGTTTTCAGGTTACTGTGACAATAAATATACTACAGATCAGCCTCGCAGCAATTTATAATCCTATTTGTTTGTTGATTTTCATCCTAAACAGAAATATCTGGATTTTTTAAATAAAATCTTTATTTTTTTAATGAATCATTTTAAATTAGCTGAGCTACTACTACTATTACTCTTGGCAACTTCAGACGTACGTCATGGGGTGCACATACCCCTGGGTGGGGTACAACATGTGGCTTTCAGAAAGTAAACAGAGAAATCTAACACAAATGTGGATATATTAGCTCCAGAGTGTCTATAAACTAATGTAGGTAACTGCACGATAATACAGTCAGTGATGCTTGCGGTGTTAAAATTGAAGAATTCATTTCCAAAAATGCACATATCAGTAGTTTCTATGGCTTGAGCTCTGCAGTAAGTCAAAGCAGAACAAAAGTCCAGATGATGAGGAATTTAAATTAAACAGCAATCTGTGTTATATGTGATCTAGTCTGTTAAAATGTTTAGTCAATCAAGACATTTGTTATTATTGTTATTGTTATTACGTGGTACTAGTGGTCACGTGATGGCTGTGGATTTTCCAGAGCCAGACTGAGGATATAGGACAACAGTAGTGCAGAGGTCTAAAAGCCTTTATGCTCATCTGACAGCAATCATAAAGTTCAAGTAAATCCGGATGAAAGCGTTAAAATGATAGCGAACTGGTGAAACGATAAGTTTGAGCATTAGTGTAAGGGCATACCAGATGTTGTGAAAAGATAAATATTTTGTAATTCCCAAAGCTGGAAAAGTGGACGTGGTCATCCGGCCCTGCCATGATACAACGCTGTAAAACATTCAAAAGCAGCCAGGCTGAGCAGACAGAGAGCGGAGGGTTTTCATTGGTTTTCTGTGTTTGCTTTAAATGATCAGTTTCTCCTGAAGAAATTATCTCAGAGATGACAAGACAAACAAAGGCTTGATGAGAATTACTACATGCTGTGTCTGGTCATGAATGATTTATGAGGCATCTACAGTACGTTGAACATAAACTGAGGATGAAGGCTTAATTTAGTGATGCACGATTGTAGAAAAGGTGATAGGGATGCACAGAGTATATGCATGAAGTAACACCCATCTCCACAATATGAACTGTCAATGAAAAATTCTATCCATTAACTTAGGTTCAACCACAAAAGTTACCATGAAATATCTAGATTAACTCTCATTACATTTATATCTATATATATATTATATGGGGACTGTCATTGGGCTGGACACAATAAAAGGAAGACCTGCTCTATATTAAAATTCAATAGAGAGCCTGACATCACCTCCTGGCTGTTCCACTACAGTACTTTCTGCAGCTCAATGCGATCTCTCACTCAGCATTTCAGTCTTAATAAAAAAATGTTCCTCTACAACACTTGATATTTGAAGTTGAACTAAAAAAAACTATCTCACTTTTAATTTACCAGTGCAGCAGTGGAGGTACTTATGTCATTGTAACTATTGGTTTCTCCTTTGTCAATGATATCCACCAACGCTCTATTGTAATTTAATTTTTTTCATTCAATTTTTAAACTTTTTAGCTGCCTAAAACCATCTGCACCATTCAGCCATGTTCGCCTATTGTTACAGCCAAGTCTCTACTAGCGACCATCTCTTGACTTCCTGGATTCTGTTGCGCTGGTTTAACCTGCGATGGTCCAGGGCTTGCGGAAAATAGTGTTCGTTAAAGGCAGCTAAAAACAGAAATACTTAATAAAAAACAAAATAATTTTCTTTTTAATTTTACCACCCTTACATAGACATATGGAGTGAGCTACAACAACATGTAAGTAATTTCAATGTGATTTTGAATGGTACACTTGGCCAATTTTTGACGCCATACTTTGTCTACAAAGAACCTTGTGGTTAAGATGCACATCATATAACTGCAATGTCCCTGGTTTGATCTTTTTCCCCTCTCTCGACTCCATATTTCCTACCTGAAGGCTACTTAAAGTGTCACTATACAATAAAGGGAAAATGCCCAAAAAGTCTTAAGACAACGTGATTACTATAAAATTTAATTGATAGAATGGTGCTAATTCACATGCTGAGCTGCTATGCTCTTTAGACCTTGTGAACATAAAACCTAAGGACATGTCTTTTGATCTTATTTGGAGTCAACACAGTGCATCCCTGCTCAGGTCAGTTCCACTAAAGAAATCAACTCTGATTTGCAGCAAAAGCTTCACATTTGCTGGGCAGCAGAAAGCAGAAGATCCATAGCTCTCCCCTTGTAAAGGTCACACTGCCTAACGTCCACCAGACCAACTTTGTTAGTTTAGACGAGCTCTAGTCCACAACAATTCATTTATTATTCCCGGCACGTCAGATATGGACTTAGACCCCTCAGCCCCTCCTGTGCTACAAAATCATTTTGCTAATGGAATACACCGAATGGGTTCTGAACTGCTGGAAAAAAAGAGAGAAAGTTATTTCATAGGAAGCAGCAGATAATCCATTTTGCCAACACAGACCTGAGAGAGCACCCACTTATGCTATCAAGAGCACCGGAGACACTCTAATCCATAATCCACTCTTCATTTGTGATTGCTTACATCAGGAAATTGCTTGCATCATATGTCCAGACCTCAAATAATGAAGTATAAAGTAACTGGGCTCAGGCTGCAGTTCCAACCTGGTTTTGTATGCAGGGGTGGTGCTGGCCATGTGACAGCAGCAGCTCTCACAGCAGCTAATGGAGAGCTTATGCTTTGCCAGACATTCATGCATGGAAGTGGCAACAGTAGCAGAGTGTGTGGTTGTCTGTCTTTTTGCTTGCGTGTGCTCCTGTGTGTGGGGAAAAAAGCAGCATAAACCTATACTATGTGCTCACAGTTAACTATTTAACTATTACAGGAGTCCACAAATCATCATGCTTTTGTAGTGCATGAACATCCTTTACCAAATGTTATAAAGAAAAGTGAAATAAGAATATTGCTGCAAAAAAAATGCTTCTCAAATAGTTGTGGTGTCATTTCATGTGCTTCATCTGAGCCAAAGAAAAAAATATAATAATCTGAAAATTCCTCATGTGGGAATTTATGCTGCATGTTGCAAATTTGTGTCAGCAGCAAGACAGAAAAAAAGGGGTTGTTTTCCTCTGGGATATTCTACAATGTGAGCTGTGATGAGGCTTCCATATATTGCAAAATAGACAACATGATGAAATGGGCTTTGGTCTCTCCTCATCAAAACAGCATATTATTTCATCAGAATATTTTGTTTGCACGTCTTCGTTGACCTTATTTCCACTCCATGGCAGCCATTTTTTTTAACTTTTGTCACACTAAGAGTTGGAAACTTTAATCAGAAGAATGACATTTACATAAAACTAGTGTTAAAAATCAGAAGTCCTCTGCACAGCAGTACAATTTATTTTAGTTTGGTCGAATTTTTGCAGAGCCCTAGGTGGCATCTTCAAACGCCAACAGTCCCAAACTCAAAGATATTCAGGTTTAACTGATACAAAACAGAGAATACCAGCAAAACCTCACATTGGAATAGATGGAGTCAGAAAACAATTGACAGTTTTGCTTGAAAATAGTTGCCAATTAAAAGGTTTTGAGTTGGTCTTGAGCTGAGATTTCTTGTGTGCGGCAAGCCTCTCCTTTATTAATAAAACTAGTGATACTTTAGAAACAAAGTGGGGACTTCAGTCTCATCTTATTTATACTACTGATTATTGGATTATTGGAACTGCTTAAAAGTGGCAGGAAAGTTATTTAAATCACCACTGTACGACTAATTATCATTAATCAGATCTACTTATTATGTATGTATCAGTGGAGAATTTGTGAAATGCCAAAATGTTTGCATATTCCTTTCAGGCTGTATGGAGAATCCTGGTGGTTTGGGACACTTACCATATAGTTGCATCGTCCCTGGTTCAATTCATGGCAGATACCTTTGTTGCAGGTCATACACTCTCTCTCTCTCTCTCTTCCCATGTTTCTCCCTTCTCCATCTCCACTATAGACTATATAGTTAAGGGAAAACTGCCAAATAATCATCTTAAAAATAGAGATTGCATTACATGGATCCATGTGCACAATAAAAGAACCAAACTGGGCGTGTGAGTGTGATGCAAACTCAAGATGGCTGCCGCTGGAATCATGCCCGCAAGTTTACAGACGCCAAATAGCCAAAACATGTTGTTGAAATGATATGCAAAGAGAGAGCAGTGCAGTTTTTATTCTTTCTTTTTAAAAACCTTTTAACTTTTTGCACTGTCTGTTTTTAATATTGTACCTGTGTATCTTTTCTTAACGTGTGCTACTCTGCATTTTAACCCTCCCTGTCATTCCTCTGGTTTAGGTGGCTCAGGTCCCTGTGGAGGCCTGTGAGCAGTACGGTACATGTGCTGAGTGTCTGAGCTCTGGTGACCCCCACTGTGGCTGGTGTGTCCTGTATAACATGTGAGTCTGTTTTCCCTTATCTTCTCCCATGCTCACATACACACATCACAGATGAGGGATTAAAACCACAACATTACTGTTTACCAAACAGCTCGTAGAAAGCTTTAAATAAGGTTAAGCACGTGGTAATATTATATGTGCAGTTTAGTATAACAGACTTATTGTGCTCCCTGGAGTTCAACATTATCAACAGCTGGCTGGACAAACAGAAAACCAGGAAGTCGAAGTGCTGGTTGGACAGTGTGATCCCTCTTAAATAGCACTATATTTAGGACAGCAGAAACTGAATGCCCACCAGACTTTATTGTCTGTCAGGCTGGAGGACAACTGGTGTTAATGGAGAAGGGAAGGATTAGCCTGTGAGTCACAATTGGTGTACAAACTGCACCTCTAGATACCCGGGAAACATTTTGGACCTGACGGAGCAAGCTTATCTCTTCCATCTTAATTATCTGACCCCCAGGTTAGCTTGCATAATACCTTGATATGGAACAAAGGGGATTCGGGAGATTAAAACCCTGTGTTTCTGAACCAGCTGCTGTGCTTGAAGCTGACCTCAGCCAGGGATTTACCACTGCCTCATCATATGACGTCTGCATTTCAGCTAGCAATATCTTGATGATGACCAGCATTGTTTAAATTGCAGCTCTCAGCGTTATCAAATCACCAGTGAAGTGAGAACGAAAATAATGTTTTGTTTTAATCTAAATTACCTCATTAAACAGTTTTCCTGCCTTTATTTCCTGAGTGCTGACTTTGTGTGCAAGTCCCATTACGCTGTTTATTTAAATGAATGCCTTACACTTATCAGTGAATAGATAGGCTGCTTTTCCCTCAAGTAACCCAAAGTGAATCATGATCTCTCACATTGCAGAAAGAGGCTACTTTACTTTTTTTACGTCTATTAAACCTAGATTGGGGTCTTTTTTCAAGCCTCTAAATGACTAAAGAGTGTCATGTAGACCTCTTTCAGGATCTCACTTTCCCACCCCTGGCACGGTGCACTAAAACATCTAACTGAGTGTGTGTGTGTGTGTGTGTGGTGTGTTGGGGGGGGTAGCTGAACATGTACAAAGCCTGAAGGAAAAGAGAACAAATGGCAGCATCAGACAAAACACGGAGAATAAAAGAGATGAGAAATGAAAGGCAACCTTTTTTTTTTCGGAGGCACTTCAGCTGATGAGTGGTCAGGAGGTGACTGTCTATACTCCTGTGGCTCTGGTCCGCCTCAAGGAGCCGAGCCAGCAACAGCTGTCACCGCTTTTCCATTATGCCTTTATATTGTGTTGTAATTACAGCAGAGGCCTCTGTGCTCTTTGAGCTCTCTCTGAAGGTGCCACCCCCTCACCAGCATCTCACTGTGCGCATTACACATTTTAAAGAAAGAGATACATCCAAAATACTCTCTGAGTTTGCCATTACAATTTAACTGTACAGCTGAGAAACTCTTGTTCTCAGTGTTTATGTTTAAATACAGCCAGCCTGTTACTATCAGAGTCTGCAGAGACCTAACTCTTATAATGCCTATTTCAAAGAAATCAGTATCAATACAACCACATTAAAAAATATCTCAACAACAAATCCCCATTTCTAAAACTGGACAAATTGTTAAAAGTTTTAAAAATAATTTCTACCCCTTGTCATAACTTTAAATGTACTTTTACTTTGCATTTCTCTCTTATAAGATTATTCTAAGGTCACACTATGGGGCCGACCCTTTCACTTCTTACTTTTAATTGCCTGTTGAGATCTAGGAGTTGGAGCTTATTCTACTTTTGCACTCAGTGTAATTTGCTCTACAGAAAAGCAAAGTAAAAATGTAAAGGGAAAGATCTGACCAGCTGACATGACTGACAGCCATGTGTAGGAGATGACTATGTTAAAAAACAAAATCTAAACATGCACAATCCTATAGCCTATAAACAAAAATGCAACAAACAGCTTTAGAAACACTTTAAAATTGATATCTGAGATATGTCCATATTTTATCATATAATTCAGATAGCAGTTATGGACGACTGAAATCACCTCAACTTTGATTCTGTCATGACATCCACTATTAGCTTTATTTGCATGCTGTTTATGTACAAATATAACAAGACTGTCTACAGTCATGCTAGCAGCTCTGCGAGGTTGTACTCAGGCACAGCGATGCTTTGTGCTAAATGCTAATGCCAGAATGCTAACCCACAATGATAATGCTAACAAGCTGATGTTTAGCAGGTATAATGTTTACCGTGTTTACCATCTTGGTTAAGCATTAGCATGCTAATTAGCACTAAGCTAAATAGCTGAGGCTGATGGGAATGCCATTAGTTTTAGGGAGGTATTTAGTCATAAACCAAAGTTTTGGACAAAGTGAAATTTTGACTTGATGATAGATGACTCTATCTGCCATAAAAGTCAGGTGATCACCAAAATGATTAAAATTCATCCTGAGACTGTACAAACATTCATGGCAATATGTCCAGGAGTTGTCGAGATATTTCAGTCTGGACCAAAGTGGTGGACCGATGGACCAACATTGCCGTAGAGCCGTGCTGCTAGCATGGCTAAAAATGAGAGAGTGTGCTGGCCATAATTCATCATTAAATTTGTTGCACTGTTTTATACATTTTTAATTATGAGTCCCTCTTGCTCCACAGGTGCTCGAGGAGGGATCGGTGTCAGAGGGCGGAGGAGACCTTCCGTTTCGCCACTGACATTGACCGCTGTGTGAAGGTTATCGCTCACCCAGACAGCATTGCTGTATCAGCACATAGTGTCCCTGTGAGTCCGCTTATCATTCCACCAATCACTGCTCTGTCACTCTACACACAATGCCGATGTTTATGAGCAATCACTGAAAGTAGCCTTGTACAGCCACATGTATAGTAAGTATGAGCCTGGTAGAGAAGATTAGTTTTGTGAGAGGTGAAGACAGAGAGAGAGAAAGAGAGAGAGAGAGAGAGAGAGAGAGAGAGAGAGAGAAGGGTGATTCTCCCTGTAGGATATACACTCTATTTAGTTTGCTTTAAACACATGTAACACATGGGATGGGAGACAAATGTGAAAAAATGAAGTGGGAGTTGCTTTTATGGCAGTGAGCTACTCTGTCTGCATCTCTGATACATCTGCCAAAAGGTTGATTACATTTCCTAAAAGCTTAATTCATCTGTTTTTGTGCAGAAGCCAAGAGCACAGAGGAGTGAAGTACAGTAGGAGCTAAGGATTATTTTAAGGGAAAAGTTCAACATTTTGGGAAATACACTGCCGAGAGTAAGATGAGAGGATTTATACCACTCTCGTATCTGTCTGTTAAATATGTAGTTGGAGCCAGCAGCCAATTAGCTTAGCTTTGTACAAAGACTGGAAAAAGGGGAAGCAGCTAGACTGGCTATGTCCAAACATAACAAACCCTGCCTAACAGCACCTCTTAAGCTCACAAATTAACATTTTATATCTCGTTTGTTTAATCTGTACAAAAACAGAAGGGTAAAAACAACAAGTTATAGTTTTACAGGGGGGTTACATGCCGAACTTTTTCTTGGCCGGGAGGAGTAACTTTCTGGAGTCAATTTTGTTGTTTTGACAGTTCGGATAACACAAACAAGATTTAACGTGTTAATTAGTGAGCTTAAGAGGTGCTGGTGGCAGATTTCGTTACCTCTGGACAGAGCTGTTCCCCAAAATGTGGAACTGTTCCTTTAACTCTGATTAAAAAAAATACAGTAGTGTTATATTTTACTGTCAAAGCACTGTCACAGTATTACTCATGGTACATGTACCAATGCACTTGGCCAGTCTCAAATTCGGTACATTAAATCTTCTCCCTCTCCTATTTTTTTTAGCTGCTGCTGGAGGTGAATAATGTTCCAGACCTTTCTGCTGGAATCACTTGTTCATTTGGCCAGCAGGCCCAAGTTGAGGGTCACGTCAATGGGAACAGGGTTATGTGTCTGTCCCCGGCTGGAAAGGAGGTCCCTCAGATACCAGAAGGACAAGGTGAGCTCAGATATCATGTGTCAGAACAAACTAATAAAAAATAAAGTTATACGCTACGGTAAATTAATACAGCCTGGATATACAGATTGAGGGTGATACCAATGTCAGGTGAAAAACTCAATATATCAATATTCCAGACACAAAAAAACAGCCTTCTTTTCAGGTTGACCACATTGCATTTTTTGTTTATCCAAAGAGTTTGATAAGTACAAAAGAGCAGTAGAATTTTCTCTGAGCACGTACAGTAATCCTTCAATTGAAGTTTCTGACTGAAGGTTTTCTCACGACAACAGCAATATGCCCTTGCAGAGACACAGGCGCCAGGTGGCTCTTTACAGGAGTGTGATAAAAGTATTAACATTTTTTTTTCATTTTGACCTCCTCTTTTCACTCATTGTTTTCGTTCTGTCACCTTTCCTTTCTGTCTCTCTCTCGCTCTCTCTCTCTGTATCTCTCACCTCTTTTTCACGCTGCTCTCTCTCTTATATTATTCATTTCCTCTCTCCGTCCTTTCACTCATTATGCTCTTTCTGTCCCTGTCTCTCTCAGACTGGGCTGGCGTAGAGCTTCGTCTGAAATCAAAGGAGACAGGTCAAATGGTCGCCAGCACAGAGGTGAAGTTCTACAACTGCAGCACACATAAAACGTGAGTCCAGCTGCTACCGCTCCACACACACACACACACACACACACACACACACACACACACACACAGACCCCTTTGATTTGTTCAATAGATGGAAGAGCACAACTTAATTTAGGGCCACGATGTACTGATGCTCACAATTCCACTCAAGATCGGGCTGTTAGATAACCTCTGAGTTCAATTTATCTGTCAGGTTTAATTTAAATCAACATGATGCATTTGCCATGGCCTGTTTGTTTCAACTTTGCCTAAACTGGTAGTTTGTGGGCTTATTGCTTACAGCTTTAAATACAAATAACTATAGATTTTCTGTCAGTCATGAATTATCTTTTTTTTTTATACACCAAAATTTAGCAAAGAATATATGCTCTTTTTATGCAATACCTCATACATATTCATACTTGGAAACTGCCTTAAAAAATTGTCGCTGTAGGCCAGCAGTCCCCAAGGACCCCTAAATAGAGAAACATTAGACTCACACACCCATTTTTGACTTGACTTTGACCAAAGGGCCCCTGCCAGAGAATTGTGTTTGTTGTGAGATATAAGACATAAGACATTTTAGATTTTCAGCTTTGCTCTGGGGCCTTGAGGGTAGATTAAATAATGTAAATTAAAAAGGACTTCATTTAAATGCTCGTCTGTTTTACCCTGCCAATATAAGCTTCCTGACTGGGCAGGGAAGCTGCTTTGACTCTGAGCCATTATGCTAATGTCAACTGTATTTACCGTAACAGTAAACTATGACAAGAGTGTTTCTATCTGAATAACAATTACAAACACTGCTACAAAGGCGGATCTTATTAGGCTGAATGCCAATTAGCAGCATTTGTCAGCTTTAAAAGAAGTCTGCAAATAAGCAACTTTATTAGTTTTCACAGCAACACAAGACAGTTAACAAAGCTCCAGAAAGGCCAAATCACACAATGTTGAATTAGTTCCTTCAAAGACCTTTATATAGATTTTTTTTTACTTTCTTGTCTACTTTCTGTGAGTAGTACAGTAATATAGTTAAGAGATGGAAAGTAATATTTCCTTTCTTTTTGAGGTGTTACTGAGATTTGAACTGACAGCCGTACGCTTCACTAACCTTTAGCTCTGCCATGAATTATACTGAACCATAAGCACACAAAAGCTGGATTCAGGGATGTACAATAAGATCACTCTAGGAAGGAAGATTTGATTGATGGTGTATTCATAGTCAAACCCAGGAAATTATCCTATAGTGGTTACACATGCCACGTATTCAAAAAGCTCTTGACTGTGACATGAATGCCCCAATATAACCATATTAAGTCATTAGAGAGAAACAGTCGGAAGCTCATCACATCTGCCCCACACCAATATGGCCTCCATTAGCTGCGGAGTGACCCTGTGAACTCCTGTGATTAATAATTCAGACCAAACACACTCCTAAACCATCACCTCCTCATCCACCTCCCCCACTACCACCATCACATCATCCACCATAATTAATTATCCAGTGTTTGCAGCTCCCTGCCAGTCCAGTTCTATTAATACCCAACCCCCCAAATTTCTTTCTCACACACACACACACACACACACACACACACGTTTTTATGTCCATACTGGCCCTGGGCAGCTAATTAATATCAAAATTTAATGGTGCTGCACTACATTTATTGGCATTTGTAGCTTGCTATGAGCCGCAGTATTGGAGTGCTGCTAGTGGTTTTATAGTTTCCTCATGGTTTCATGATAGTGCATGGATCTGTTTTCTGCACAGTGGTACACCTCTATCATACACAGCAAAGGAATAGAAAGGGAAACAGAATGTTCAATTTTCAATCTCCAATTGGTCTGTTTGGTATATCAACAGCTGTGCATCACCCATCTCTCATCACTTCGCCTCTCAGTTCAAAGTTGTGTCACAATCAGCTCCAAGTTTGTAGATAGAAATGTGATTAAATCCAGTCTAACAGGGTTTTTTCAGCACAACTTTAATCCACGACTGAATCAGAGCCAAACATGTTGTGCAGTTCTACTCATCAAATATTCAGTTATCACTTTAATTCCAGATTTTGTATTTAATCCAGAGTTGGATAGGTGACATTAAAAAGGTACTGTCATTACAGTCAAATATCAGAAATGTAAAGCAAGGGGTCCGTAATAAGACTAAATGAATTATGAAATGAAAAGCACAGGATTTAGGACACTCTTATGTCCTTGTTACATATACTTCATCTTTTTATACAACACTGTTATCAGTCTCCCCTTTTTAATCCTCTTCACCCAGGAGAGGAAGATGTACATGATGGATAGGAAATAAAAAGGGATTCATATTTGTTTTTACATTATGTGTAGATGCAGAGTAACTCAATATATACAGGAGGTATTATTCAACTTTTGCAGTATTTAGTAATGCATTAATTTCGTCCTGCAGGTGTCTGTCCTGTGTAAACAGCACTTTTCGCTGCCACTGGTGTAAATACCGCAACCTGTGCACCCATGACCCCAGCAGCTGCTCTTTCCAGGAGGGCAGAGTCAACGCCTCAGAGGTACTGTACACTCACATTAAAGTAAAGACTGCAGAGTTTGCAGTTTGCAGAGTTACAGTTTCAAGAGCACCATTTATCTGTTCCTGTTTGACACTTTTACCTTAAAGGCACCATCCATGATTTAAAAGTAAAACTGCATCACCAAAGTCATTACGATTCATCATCTAGGAACCATGAATATCTGTACTAAATTTCATGGCAATCCATCCAATAGTTGTTGAGATATTTCAGTCTGGACCAAAGTGGTATACTAACTGACTGGCTGGCTAAAGATTACTGATTAGGGGGCTGCATGTCACCCCCCCCCCCCCCCCCTCTCCCACCTTTCCTGTCTCTCTCTTCAGCGGTCACTATCGAATAAAGGCAAAAATGCCTGAAAAAATAATCTAAAAAAAGAAAAGATTACTGATTAGGCCTTTAAGAGGCTTACAAAATACTGCAAAAAGAAAATATTATCAATATTACTATAGATAACTAAAGATTTAATAAATATATTGACCAAAATTATCGTCCTAAATAATGTTATATGGTAGTATGCAGTACATATTCACAACAGACTCACAGTCTTACATATAGTTTTCTGTAGTGGAAAGTGTAGCATGTACCATATGAATGCAAATTATATTTGGATTAACAATTTATTTGCCCAATTAATCCCTGTGCTACATAAACACATTCATATGTATTTATACAGATTACATAGTACAGACAGACAGTCACATAGACAGAAAGACACAAAGACAAGTGTATAGATACGAAAGACAGATACTTACATACTGATAGATAACTTGTTACTCGTTAGTTATGAAACTACTACTTACATATTATGCATGGGTAATATTACGGCATAACAGCACGGACAACATGAAAAATCCATGTTTTCTTACTGTGAATGGTACAATTATGTGTGTTTGTATGTTGTTTTCACAGGACTGCCCTCAGCTCCTTCACTCTGGAGAAATTCTTATTCCAGCCGGCGAGGTCCGACCCATCACCCTGAAGGCCCGAAACCTTCCCCAGCCGCAGTCGGGCCAGCGGGGCTACGAATGTGTGGTGCACGTGCAGGGTGTCAGCCACCGTGTCACGGCGCTGCGCTTCAACAGCACCAGCGTGCAGTGCCAGAACAGCTCGGTATGACCTCAAACACTCCCAGTGGGAGTCTCACAGCTGTCAAATGAGGCAGATAGCTTGGATGCTGTGTAGGCAAGGTACATAGGGTACATCAGTGAACACCGCCTGAGGTGTTGAGCATACTGTGGAGAAAGTAGAGGAAAGGGGAAAGTGAGAGTAATGAGGAAAAGTGCAAAGCATGTGAGAGTAATGAGGAGAGTGACAGGGAAGGAAGGATGGAAGGAAAGAAAAGGAAAGGACAAGTGTTGTATGGCTAAAGTGAAGAGGATGGAAACCATGATTTCAATATGACCTTGTCTTGTAAGTTGGGTACTGTCAGGCCAACATCTAGGTGTTCACAAAGCGTAAATCTGATGTTCCCCAGTCACAGGTTTGGGATGAATACAGCAGAGTTTTGTTGCACAATGCAAATCACAGGCTAAATTTCAATGCAAAGCATACCTTGCTACTCTGTGACAATGAATGAAAAGGCCATTTTCTTTAGATGTGGATGATCGGCCACCCCAGCCAGGGTTTGCATCCCTACATGTCAAAGAAGAGAGGAGCAGACAACCATGGCAGAAATGACAGATGGTTAAAAGCCTCGTCTCTCTGCTACCCTTTCATCCTCTTTTTTCCACCACTCTGTTTCTCTTTATCTTTTTTTAAAAAACTCTGTCTCTCTTTGACTTTCTGTCTCTCTGGATCCACTTACCGCACACTTCCCTCACTCTTCTGTTTCTGCTTTTCAGTACATGTACGAGGGTGTGAAGATCAGTGACCTGGCAGTGGACCTCTCCATCGTATGGAACGGCAATTTCATCATCGACAATCCTGAGAAGATTAAAGGTGCCTCTGCCATCCATCACTGCCAGGCCAGAGAAGTGTAAAGCACTCAATCCACGGGGGATAGATGGGTCATAGAGATCACTTCAAGGCTCCCAAATGGCCAAGAGAGAAAGTTCACAATAGCAAGGGAGCGTTATCAAAAAGCACCCAATCACTTGGTGTACCCGCAGGGGTGAAGGGTGAATATATTTGCTCAGTTTGGCTCACAGCTGCTCTCGGTTTCCTCTCCATCATCATGCAAGAAAAGGTTTTTGTCAGTGTTGTCATTGTGGGTTGTACATGAAATACATCCCCGTAGCCAAGGATATACACACTGATGGCTATGAATTTTAACAGGCCTTGTCATTACTCAGGTTAAGTTACTTTATATGGGTATAAATATAGGCTACTTACAGGAGAGAGGATGTGAGGTAAGAGACAGACTTCAAAGAAAGGTTTATTGGATTACTTTGGCATCTTTTTTCTTAGAAGAGAAAGATGGATTTTAAACAAACTTGTTTTTTATGAATTTTATTGAATTCATAAGTATATCCGGTTGTTTTTGTAGTTGACTGTAAACACCAACTTTTTAAAAATGTGTTATGATCAGTTTGATTCAATTAGAACAGTTGATCGAATTTTGCATTTGCTTTTTATAACCTACTAGCATTTTGATAACTTCATCAAAATTGACATGTGATATTACTTGATATCTTAACTTACCAGATATCCTCTGTGTTATCCCACAGTGCACCTCTACAAGTGCAGCGCCCAGCGGGACAGCTGTGGCATGTGTCTGCGGGCGGAGAGGAAGTTCCAGTGTGGCTGGTGTAGCGGCGAGGGCCGATGCACCATGAAGCAACACTGTCCTCCCATCTCCCCCTACGCTAGCCGCTGGCTGAACCTTTCTTCCAGGAATGTCAAGTGTACCAACCCACGCATCACTGAGGTCTGTCTATTTGTTTGTTTGGGCCGTTGCCAGTCAAGCCACCAAGCTTAAAATGTTAGTGTATTTAAATTGTACAAACACAAGATGTGAGTTTCTTTAGCCAGGTAGTTACCTAAGAATGTAGTTTCATTTAGAATAAGCAGTTTCTGGGGTAGCGAGAGTTATACACATTTCTCAGTCTTAGTCGTCATGTCAATCATACTGGATCAAGCTGGACTTCTTAAACTCTTAATTTTTTTTTCTTCAACAATATTTCAAAAAAATTGGAGTAATAAAAGTGTTGAGTCTTGAACTAGGCAAGACTTTCTTGGAAACATGAAAGCAATCATGAAATTGTAGTAATTTGTTCAGAAACTTTGGAGATGGAGGAATGGCAAAATCTTGTTTTGGGTGCTTTGTTGTGCTTTGGCTGTAAGAAGCCAAACTGACTGACTGAGGTGCGAGGCGTGTCTTCACAGAGAAACCAAGGTGACACAGGTTGTTACAGTAGCTGAAACTACTTTATTTCACTCCGTTCTGGCTGCCAACTGAGCAAATAAGCATTAATCAATCAGTCAATCAATGTGGTAACAGTGCCCTCTGATTGGTAGACCTCAGTTTAGGATTGTTGGATAATTTTGTGCTTCAAGATTTCTTAAAAATTAAGTTGAAATAATGTCAACTTATAGCTACTACAGTATACCACAGTTTTGTTCCTATGCACATCTTGTTGGATATTCCTGGTAGTCCGTAAAAATCAACAGCAAACTATTATTTTATCTGTGGCTACCTTCCAGTTTCCCATCCAAGTGTCTGTTTACCTGAGACTATCTCACATTTTATTCCACGCTGTCTGAATTCCTCCTTAAGTGCCTGACAGTTAAACCAATTCAGTTTGTTTAGAGTGTGGTGATGGATCTTTTATGTCACAAACTCCTGTTCATTCTCTTGAATGAGGCACAGTGGGTCAGGCACAGAGATGCAAGGCCTTTCCACTTCAAAGAGCCGCGAGCCTTTGATGTCCCTGTCACATTATTAGTGTTTCTGAAGGAGCTGCAGCAGAATGAATCAACTACCGAGTGCTGCTCGGGAGTGGAAGGAGTGTTGCTCCGACATCGCTCCTGTTCTGCTCTGCAGGTCCAAAGGTTTCCTGCTGGGATGGCTAACTTTTCACTGGAAAGGACTACGAATGGGTTTCTCAAGGCTTTGTTATTCACTGCATTATTCATTAAAGTTTGCTTTGAATTATAGTGGATTTCAAGGCTTTTTGAATTAACCCTGTCAGTATGTGAGTTATGTAAATCACACATTCTTAAGGTAAATGTACTGTATGTTTACATAGAGATTAAACAGAAACTGTGGTAAGTGTGTCTGTGAAGACTCTCAGTCATTCAGGTCACGTAGAAGTGCTAAGTCAAAGGCTAGACTGGATTCTTGAAAGGATCTAAAGAATCTAAAACAAGCCCAGTTGCCTTTGAATTGGCACTTCTAGATTGTGCTAAGGTTTTAGGTGTCGTTTAACCAGTATACATTTTGAGGGCCAGTATTTATGTACTAAAGTAGCCAACAGTTTTGTGAAAGTACTCCACATCTCCAGAATCAGCTTGTATTGGCTTATACAGAATTAACGTTTCACCATAATTGTATTCCTCTTGGATTGGAAAACCATTTCAACCACTTTACTAAAACTGTAATGTATTACATTATTTTGGAATTTAACTCTCTTTATGGCACATTATTCTCCAATATGGGAAACCCTGGGATATGTTTACTATTGCCTTTAACTGAGAAATCTATATACAAAAACATTATTGTATAGAAACTGCACTTGCATTGCAGGTTTTACAGTTTTCAGTATGTAATTAACTGTACGAAGGTGTGCTCAGTTATAGGGTGGAGAAAAGTGACAAACCGATCGCTGCACATCAGATCCTTTCTTCATCTTACTGTCAGTTTCTACTCATTTCTATGTAGGTGAGCCCAGTGGCAGGACCTCTGGAGGGGGGCACACTGGTCACCGTCCAGGGCCTGAACCTGGGTCTGTCCTTCTCTGAGCTGGAAGGCAACGTGGAGGTGGCGGGTGTGCAGTGCACCCCACAGGAGGAGGGATACATCACTGCAGAACAGTAAGAGAGACTCCCCTCCCCTGCCAGACACACATTCATACTGTACAGACGCACAGACACACACACAATAAACACATGCAATCTCTTTTTCTTTCTCACACTATTTTTCTCACTGACACTAGCACAGTCTGTTTGCTCATCAGGTTGTAGGATTGTGTGTGTGTGTGTGTGTGGGGGGGGGTCTTTGCATTGCTCTGGTGCAGTCAGAGTCAAAGGAAGAGACAGTCTTTGTGTCATTGTCGTTATGAGGCTGTCGGCACAGCTGTAATTGAAATGCGCTGCATGTCGCTGACTGGAGGGACAATCTGTTAGCCATGTGTTTCTCTCACAGCCATGTAATGTGATTGGGCTCAGGCTGCATGGACTTTATTTATATCCTTGTAAAAAAGAAAAAGAAAAGAACATGCCAGCAGAAAATTGGAAAACCCTCGTGATGCATAAATAGAAGGGTTGGGCAGGGACGATTCATTGGGTGCTCTTATTGTATCGGGGAACGCAGAGTCTCTTGCGGAGAGCAGGGCCATTCATTTGGCACAAACAGTGCTTTAAAACATGGCATTACAGCTGTTACAACCATTAATTTCAGCATGGGGTCAGTTGCTATAATGACTTATTCATGGTGCACTTTATCTTATTGACCTGACAGGCAATACTGATTTATTGAAGAAACCCTTATGTTGTCATGGCAACCTGAGGTAATGGTGGGTGGCAATCGTGCTGGAGAGGGGGAGGGGTGTAGTTTATCATTTGAGTTATATTGCTGTTATAGGTTTCCCATTAGGAAGAAAGATGGCCCTCTGTATTGACCCACAACTTCTATGAAAGTCTGCCTCAATCACACTGGCCAGCAGAGGCCATCTTCCCCCAGTGCACTTCATAACAAATGTGACACAGTGCAGTGATTCTGCTGTGTGTGCGTGTGTGTGCCTGGCTTGTGTTATTACTTGTATGCATGATGATCTGTTGCATGTTAGTTAGTTAGTTAGTTAGACTCGTCCCCAGGGGGAAATTCTTTTTCACAACACTGTACATCAGTCAACATTACACATATGTCTGTGTTTTTGTGTCTTTTGCCCTGACAGGATTGTGTGTGAGATGGCTGCGGCTCCTAAAGGAAGTGCACCAGGTCCGGTGAAGCTGTGTGTTGGCGAATGCAGACCAGAACTACGCGCACAGTCCTCCCAGCTCTACTCCTTTGTGGTAATTCACACCCGCTTTGTCCATTTGCATTAGTAATGAATTAGGCTCAAAACGTGATCGCAGGTGAAAGCCAACAACCAATTTGTATATTCATCATCATTATGAAGGTGTTTCTAATGGTTTGTTCACTGTGTGTGGCAAAAGAAAAGAATGATGTGCTTTATTGCACAGAAGCCAAGAAAGATTTTTGTTTTTGAAGATGCACTTTATTGTTACTATGTTTTATTCAACTTTTTTTTTCTAAAGACGCTCTTTGGTCTACCTGTTTGGCAGTTTTGTTAACTTTTTAGTTCCAATGTGGTTTATTCAGCCAAGGCCGGTAGAACAGGACTTTTCAGAATCAGATAATTAAAAAGACATACTGTATTCTGTCTCTGACCTATGTTGAATGAAATATTAATGCATTTTGGTTCTCCACAGACCCCTTCAATGCTGGCGCTGACCCCAGGTAGAGGACCTGAATCCGGGGGCACCAAGGTCACCATTGTCGGGGAGAATCTGGGCGCTGGAAGCACTGTGAATGTTTTCTTTGGTAATCAGACCTGTGAGCTGTACAGGTGAGTCTGGTGATAACATAACCCCCTGATGTTATCTTAACCTTACATTACTTAAAACTCCAGATTCAAAGTGAGACTGCTTCCGCACATTATTAAAGATTTAGCCTTCTCTAATCTCTATGAAACACAGTAAGGGATTGCTCTATATAAAGAAGCACACTTTAGATACAATTAAGTGTCCTTGTGTTAAATGAAAAGTCTTGATAATGATTTGTGAGGAGGTGATGAAACCCACAGCGGTAGGTATTGTTCTCTGTGTATTTATAGATATCTATTTAAAGTTCAAAATGCATCACATGGTAGGAGTCAGGAGGGTGAGGCGAAGAAGCCATTAGCTAGAGCATCCTCTAATTACAGTGTTCGATCCCTAATGTGTCTGTAACGAGGAAGAGATGGAACAATCTATAATGAATCCTCTCCCCTTATAGTAATGTGCATGGCTCATAAGTGCGTGAAGTCAGCGAGTGGGCAGAGTCACAATCAAAGGCATGAATAAATCACTCTTTTGGTTCTCCCACCAGGAGGACCATGTCGGAGATTGTGTGCTTCTCTGCGCCGTCTGTGACGAGAGCTGGACCAGTGCAGGTCAGTTTGAGCGTGGACCGGGCCAAAGTCCCTGGGAGTCTCGCCTTCGAGTACATAGAAGACCCCACAGTCCAGCGCATTGAACCCCTGTGGAGCATTACCAGGTAACACTAAGCAGTATAGTACTACATATACATAAATACCAGCCATACGTATGTACTAATACCTCACAAGGATGGAGGCTCATTCCCTGGAACTCTCTGTGTGGAGTTTGCATGTTCGTGGGGGATTTGTTGTGATCTTGTTACCTCACACAGTCCACAGGCATGCAAACTTTAGGGCCAGTCTCACAAAAGCATTTTGCAGCGTCACAATTAAGAAACGATTGCCGCTTGCAACATTAAGGACAAATTAGGAAGTCCTACAGGGCTCTCACATGCTTATGGGTCACAAATATAGTGTGAGAGTGTGGATTAGAGAAACGAAAAGGAAGCAATGTCAAGAAATGTTTGGGTAGGAGCGCTTCCTGGACTCAAAATGAGTTTCTTTGAGGTTTGCTCTTTGGATAGGGATACATGTAGACTCAAAAATCACAAGAAAACTCCACGGCACTCTCTTTTAAACAACTGAAATGCCTTTATTTAACCATGTTAAACCGTAAAAACAAGGTGCCTTGGAGTTTTCTTGTGAGTTTTGTGGAAGCAATGTCATTTAGGAAACATCGCAGCACATAAGCTCTGTTTTACACATACAGTATGTACTCAGTAGCATCTGGCCAAGTGAATGTGTGTTCAGCAAAACACAGACAAAGGACACTACATATCTGTTTTAACAATTTTTTTTCTAGCATTACATTACAGTATATAGTAGTTTTCCAATAAAAATCTAATTATATGAAAAACCCCTCCTGCAGTTAGTCAGGGTTACAGAGAGCGTGATGCAAAGAACTGAGATGGTAGTCAGTTATAACAAGGTTAAACGATAATTATAGCTCAATAATCACAACAAGGTGAGTAATATACACAAAATAGTACTTTTATTTATGCTGCATTTCATTGAAACACTCTTCATAGATTCTACATGAATGAGCGTGATGCAGCTAATATTTCAATGAAAGTGCTGCATAAACATTCTATCACAGCTGAAAGGTGCATTACCTGTATTCCACTAAATAAAGGATGACACTTAATTTGGTTTTGGGTGGGATTACCCAGCACTACGTCCCTGCAGATTAGACTTCAGAGAGACACCCTGGCCTTCAGCCTAGTGACAGGAGGAGCTTTGTGGAGCTGCAATCAAGAGCCCTCATCATGAATGTGCAGTCCCACTATGTGGCCCTACAAGCTTAGGTACCCTTTGAAGTGTGAGAGGAAAGGATTGGCACTTTGTCAGGCTGACTAGACTGGCCAGTTTTTTTTAAAGCCATTTTTCCTCATTTCTCTCTTGTATTCTTCCCCTCTGTCTCTCCTTCTCTACTTTCCAAATCCATACTACAGTTTTCTAAGCTCACACTGCAGCACAGGTTACGCAAAGATCAGAGAGTGTTGTTTATTTTAATCATATCTAGCGCAGATATGTAAACAAGCAGCACCTGTATTCATGCTATGCCAGCCTCACAGTCACGGATGAATATAAAATAGCAGCCAGCTGGTTCACCGTTTGATCTGGTTCTCCTGCCCAATAACAAAGAGTGAACTACCATGCCAGTTATACATCCTCCAACCTGCATTAATGCAGCTTCTCTGGAAAATGTTGGGTTTTTCAGGTTAAAAAGATTGATCTCTCTGCGGTCGTCACTCTAATTAAATCATGGTGAAAAGGCTGCTTATGTTCATATATAGGCTGCCTGGAGCTGAAGCAGTGTGCTTGTATGTGCATGTGTATGACCAATAATTCTTGTTACTTATAAATAAACTTGTTCCTCCCTTGCCAACAGCGGGCACACCACCCTGACAGTGACTGGAACCAACCTGGATGTAGTTCAGGAGCCGCGGGTCAGAGTCAAATATGCTGGCCATGAATCTGTCAATGTGAGTGTGAACTGCTAATATACTGCACTCAATCTTTATGGATGTTGCTTACTCAAGCTGATAGAAAATGTCACAGTAAAGTTGTTCTTTATTGATAGTTTGTTACAATTGTTACAAGGTAGATTTAGTGCTGTGGTCACTTTGGTTTTACATACTGATCGGTACTGACATTTTTACTCATGATAGGTTGGTTTAATCTAATAGGCTGTACTTTGCAAAATGTCAATGTTGCGGTATATAAATAATATATAAATAAAGGGATTAGAAAGAGGTCGAATATAGAGAGGTTCATTCCAAAATGAAATTTTAAAAATCTGACATGAAAGTACAACTCAGTTTTGGGAGGTGATTTATGGTGCAGATTCAGCTAGCCTGAGCTCCTTAGGCAAGTCGCTTCAAAGTGATTGATTGTTCCAAAGTGTTGGGGCCCCGATGGCAAAAGTCCAGTCACCTTTAGCCTCAAGTTTTCCACTTTGGACCAGTCAGGGAATTGCCTGAGGATCTGAGGCTGCACACTGGCTGAAGGAGGGTCGAAACTTCTGGAGGGAACTTTTGGCTCGACCTTGAAATAGATTAATATAAACTTAAAAATCAATTCCAAACAGGCAACTAGTGAAGAGATGACAGAAATGGAATGATAAGATTGTTTGTACAAAGTGTAAGATAGAGATTTTAAAGATATTTTTTATTGATGCCAAAGTAAAGACAGAAGACAAGGTAAATATGATATGAAAGCATTATGAAATGGCTTTTTCTAGACCAATAAATGATATATATATATATTTTCTAACTTTTCATTTAACAGCACAAAACATATACTGCATATCATTGATAAACCCAGACACACATTATCATGTGTGTCTGAGTTTCAGAGGGTAAATCTGTATTGTTGGCACTGCAATGGAAAGAAACACTGTATCTATATGATAATAAGTGAATATAAGTATCTAAAAGAGAACCGAGATGAGGCCACTGAAGATTTAGGAACATCAAATGAAATGTGTTTGAAGAACAGAACTCTTTTTTTTCTGTAGACAATGTTGTGTGTAAGAGGTACCGTATGACCTGAGCCAATTAAACGGTTTGTTAATGATGTCAGCCCGGACTCTGAGCCAGTCAGTTAAAACTGCATGTTTTACAGTGTCACTGGCAGAGCTGAGATCTAAAGGGATTAAAGTTGAACTTTAACCGGAATCAGCTGCTAAAAGAGGGTCATTGGTAAATTTAATGAGGGCAGTCTCTTTGTCGCACATATCTCGAAAACATAACTGGAATTGCTTTAAAATGTTTTGAATCACAAAAGCAGTTAATTGACTTGAAACAACTTTTTGTGAAACCTTAGATAAAACCTGAAGCATAGAAATTGGCCTGAAGCTCGGGGAATTTATGGGATCTGCTTGATTTTGAGAAGGATTTTCTCAAGAACTGCAGAAGAAAACAGGAGGCACATGGCAATTTCAAAGAGCTATTGGTTATTGATGAAGCACCAATGACTAAAAACAGTAGTGACAAAGACCTGTTTTAGGAATTTGGTATTAACCCCAGCAGGGGAGTGAATGATTGGCTTCATATGAAACACAGTTTCTGGTACATATGCAGGAAAAATTGCTTTAAAACTTGTTCCCTATTAACATATGACCCAGGCCTCTACCGTTAGTGTCAGTACTGTATTGTAATGGAAAACCAGCTGTCATACATTTACAGGCAGAAGGTCAAAAACACGATAGCAGAGAGGTGAACATGTGGATGGGAGGAGCTAAATATGCTGGGAATACTGTAACAGCTAATGAATAACAGTCAGACATATAGATCCTTAATCTCAAGTTATGTAGGTTAATACAACAGAGACCATCACTATGTTTACGTTAATACACAAGCTGAATAGGATTAAAAGGCTCCATAAGATTCCCAACATCTGGATGTTGAGTAAAGTAATTCTATCACATTTGGTCATGAAGTGAGACATCTGTCTAGATTTATCAAAAAGTGCGAGGGGCCCTTCAATTATTGCCTTAATGCTTTCACATAAGGTGAAATTAACAATTACTAGAAGTTTTAATTGTTTTTAAAGTTAGAACATTGCTTACAAAAGGCATTTCTGAGAGTAAAATTAAGATGAATTATTTATGTCTTTCAATAATTTATGCAATTATCAAGCATGCAGCAAACACTGTGTGCCATTATACCATTAAATATGTGTTTAATTATATGAACAGTCTGGTTTTTCGTAATATGTCTCACACTAGGCCTGGCTGTGGGAACTGTATTTGCTGTGACATGTCTAACTTGGACACCTGATTTGATTCCTCTCCAGGTGTGCAAAGTGCTGAACACAACCACCATCAGCTGCTTTGCCCCATCTCTGAAGGCGGAGTACACTGCAGACCAGGAGACGATCAAACACGTGGACGAGTTTGGCTTCGTCTTCAACAACGTCCAAGCCCTGCTCACTTACAACAACACAAGCTTTGTCTACTACCCCAACCCTTACCTGGAACCCCTCAGTCTATCAGGTGTTCTGGAGCAGAAACCTGGTGCTCCAATCATACTCAAAGTACGTCAGAGGAGATCTGACCTGCTACTGCTATTATGGTTTCTTTTTTGATTTCCCCTGCAATAGACAGAGAGGAAATTCTCAAGTCTATAGCTATCTGGCATTGACAATGACATATATGATATAGAATATTAAATACATATGATCTAATTTTCAGTCCGAGACTGTGGGCCTCCCCTCAGACAAAACTCACCGCCCTTAGTTTACTTGCTTTGTTTCTTGGATGCCTATAGGATCATGATTATGTTATTTAATCCCATAGACACTCAACAATTGAGCCAAGATAGCCTAATATTACATACAATAAATTACATAGAAAAAGGTCTGTCCTAAGGCATTTATTGGTTTCTGACTCTGGGAAAGTGGGAAAAACAGTAAAATTCCCCAAAACTACTGTATCTCTGGACTCTCTCTTTAACAAAATCACACACATTTAGGCTATTCTATGTGATCTCCTTTTGATAACTAATGTACTAACTAATGTCATATTTTTTCACTTCCATTCACTGAGCCTCCCCTGAAACGGTTTGAAGCCCCCGTGGGGAGACCCGCCTCACGCTTTCAGAACCTCTGATCTAGTCTAATGACACCTATACCTTGCCCTCACTCACCCTTAAATGATCAATAAATCTGATCACATAATGTGCTACACATAATATTTCAAAACATAATGTTTTATTATGAATAATTGTAATGCCTTACTACACATGTTGTAAACAATCAGCACAATAGTGGACACAAGTGGCAGCTTCCACTATATCTCATGTTTCTAACTGGCAGAGTTTTCCTGAAAAATTTCCCATGACATGCCCTGGGAATTCCTGTGCTTCCTGTCACAAAGAGGACATAGCCAGTTCTTGTAGTTTCTGGAATAGATTTTTCCGTCTGCTTTTCGCCTTTACCATGTGCATTTGCACATCTTTAGCTCCGTCTGTCGTGGGGGGACAGCATGGCAGATTGGTTTGCATCTTGAAGCAATCTGCCTTTCTTAGGCAAAATATGACTCAGTGGCTCACAATGTAGAATGCACCGTCAATACTGGCTGCCAGTCTTCTCCAAGATGGTTGATTACAGTAATTATACTAATACTCCAAATTATCATGGTAATAATTTATTGAGTTTAAAATGCTACACATAAAATCAGCAAGAAATGACACTACAAAACAGAAACCTCATAGAAACAACAGAGAAAATCTGTTTTCTGTTTTCACCAATCAATTACCGAGAACTGTTTGTTCTCTGTGATATATTGTTGTTTTCTGCAGTTTTGTATATTGCTTCTCCAACTGTGTTGCAGGGACGTAACCTGGTGCCATCTGCGTCTGGTGGAGCCAGGCTAAATTACACGGTGCTGATTGGAGATACGCCCTGTTCTCTCACTGTGTCTGACACTCAGTTACTCTGCGAGCCACCAAACCTCACCGGGCAGCACAAAGTCCTGGTCAGTCTAAAAGTGTTTCTGCCTATCCGGCGGTTTTCTGTCCGTCTGTGCATCCGATTGCCTGTCTGCATGGATGTGGGTCACTCTGTGTAGGTCAGTGCTTGTCTGTACGTCGCTGTGTTTGTGGGTCACCAACAGGCTTTCAGTTAGTCGCTGGCTTTCTGTCATTGTTTGTCACTCATGGTCTGGTAGGTTCCCAATTACAGCACATTGCCCTCCAGAATTATTGACAGGCACTCTTGCAAATAATGAGAAAAGAGCTGTAAAAAGAAAACTAAGCTGGTGTGCCTGGAAATGTTTTCTTCAAAGGTGATTGTTCAGGAAAATTGTCCAAGTCTCCATTGTATTTCCCAAATGAATTCTTCTGCAACAATGTTTTGAATTCAGGGCCAGCCTTTTTCATTAGTGATTATTTTCAAGCATTTTCAACACTCTTTTGAAATGCTGTGCTTATGCCTGTACAATTATTATTATCCAGGTCCAAGTAGGAGGACTTCACATCTCTCCGGGAGAAGTTCACATCCGGTCCGACAGCCTGCTTACCCTTCCTGCTATCTTCAGCATCACAGCTGGAGGAGGGCTGCTCCTCATCATCGTCATTATAGTCCTACTGGCTTATAGACAGAAGTCACACGAGAATGACCTCACTCTGAAGCGCCTGCAGATGCAGATGGACAATCTGGAGTCCCGAGTGGCTCTGGAGTGCAAGGAGGGTGAGTGAGACTGATCTGAGGGATTAAACTATCATAAATCCTGTTTATCACTTTCCCGAAAGAACATTTAATTTGTAGTTGCATTATAGCACCATCTCTTCAGAAGTGATGTTTTGACTAATGTTTCTGGTGGGTTTGTTAACAAAATGATGTATTTGAATGAAGATTAATATACCTAATATATTGGCTGGGGAATTGAAAGACTAGCTGAATGGTCATTAATGATAGCTAGCTTTGGGTATTTCATTTCAAAGCTATAAAGGTTTTGGGGCACGATACCTGTATTTTGAGTTGCAATAAGGTAACAAAGTTTGTCAAAACTCAACTCTTTTTCTATCTGTATCTAGTAAAACTCATAATTAACAAACCCATCATTAAATATATACTGTAAGATACATTATGACCTGTATACCTTTTACAGATACGTGTGGATCCAAACATGTCACGACGCTCTCTTCAAAATATAGCTTTTAAAATGTTGTCACTTTATATTAACTGCAATGCTTCCCGAACTCATCACAATCACTCTTTGTCATTGTTTGACTGTTTCACATTTGTTAGACCATTTCAAGTATTTATCAGAAACAGTTGAGAGAAAGGAAAATACTTTCTTAGGTTTACTGTGATGAACAATGTTACAAAATGTTTGGCAAAATGTTTAACGCACACCTCTGTCGTATGCAGCCTTTGCAGAGCTGCAGACAGACATCAACGAGTTAACGAGTGATCTGGACAGAGCTGGCATCCCCTACCTGGACTATCGCACTTACGCCATGAGGGTTCTCTTCCCCGGCATCGACGATCACCCTGTGCTCAGAGAGCTGGAGGTAAGTAACCTCTGAAGCAAGGCTGCAGAACTTGAATCCAGTTTCAGCCGGCATCTTGACCTTAAGGCCCCAGTATACTCCAAACCAAATTGATTTTGGCTTGTTTTGGTTTGCTTGCAAGTGCCGTCAAACTGCTGTCGAACAGAGCCGTGTGAGCAAATGTCAGTCTTCTCACTGCGGTTTGAGGTCTGTTTGTTTAATGGTGTCCATTCCAGCTGGAAGAGCTTGTTTGCTCACTCCCTTAGTCTCAGTCATGCACTTATTTTGAGTCAAACTTTTCTTGATCTCTGACTCTTAACTTTTTACATTCAAAACTTTCTGACAAATTATTTTTCTAGTATCAGGGGTTTTCAACCTTTTGTAACTTAAGACTCACTTCTGATTGTTAAAAAATTTCCAAGGACCACCTTCCCAAATAAATGTCTCTGGAGCTTTGATGGTTTTAGAGCCTCATTAAATAGGATTTCACCACATTCAACACACTGTACTTTGCACTGCCTGCCATTATGAATCCCAAAAGGCTCATATTTCCTCACCACACGCTTTGGAGCTTTTTCTGGCGCCACATCACATTTTCGTTTCAAAAAATGATCCATTTTGTGTCGCTGCATCCGAGGGAACGTTAGCTAGCTAACAGTGGCAAAACACGTTTGTTGGTGATTCAAATGTAACTGGTCGTTGAAATTATGCATTTTAATTTCACATTTTTTTATTTATGTGAATAACTGAGCACATTTAGATATAAAAATAACTAGCTTTATAAATTACCAAAACATTTTAATCTAAACATTTGGCAGTACCACTGCCTCTGCCCACTAGGTGGCGATCTGAGGCCCACCATTGGGCTGCGGCCCACTGGTTGAAAATGGTTGGTATAAAGTGGTTGTCAAATGTATATCTATTCCTTTGTCAGAATCCTATAAGGATCAACAAGTTGGCTGTGAAGGATGCAGTACAGAGGCCCTGCAAATAGATCTACATTTCAGTTGATCAAGATATTCCATAAACGTTATTTTTACATTTGCACTATGGTGTTTATTGCCTATTATGTACCGGTCTTTGTTTTGTTCTGCTTTTTGTCTCAAGAAAGAAAACTCAAGAGGACCTGGTTTAAATTTTTTTTGACCTGGCCAAGATTGTTTTTATTATTGTCCTGATCTCAAGGGTTTAATTCTGAAGCACTCCAACCCCAATTTTGAAGAAACTCTGATGATGAAACATTTGCCTTTCCATTATTTGTAGAACAACTTGTCAGGTACTCAAGGTCAAAATTGGGCCAGTGTTGCCAATTATAGTAGTTTTAATCAAGCCGTTATTATGGTCGCAATGATTTCAAAAGATCTCTGCTCTAAAGAGCCTCTCTGATTGCAGCTTGAACATCCTGACTTTTTCCACCAAAGTAACAGGCCCTTTATTTGTTACAGAAAAATTTAACTTAGTTTAAGTTTTCCCTTTGTAAACTTCTTGATAAATTTAACAACTATGAATCAAAAGTTTCACAGTGGGGATGGATGTGTCAGGACCGGCACCTGAGGGTTACATCACAGCTACTTCTGTTTTGCACTTATGCCTTGAGATGGTCTCTGAGAATTTTTGTGTATATTTCATTCTGTCTTCATGTTCCTCCATCTATGTTATGACTTTTCTCATCCTTGGGTGAGTATTATCTAATGAGCATGTGTGTCTCTCTGTGTGTGTGTGTGTGTGTGTGTGTGTGTGTGTGTGTGTGTGTGTGTGTGCGCATAAATACATGATGCGTGTAGGTGCCGGGGAGCGGACAGGCGAATGTGGAGAAAGCCTTGAAGCAGTTTGCTCAACTGGTGAATAACAAGGTTTTCCTGCTGACATTCATCCGTACACTGGAGCTGCAGCGCTCCTTCTCCATGCGTGACCGCGGCTACGTCGCCTCACTCATCATGACCGCTCTGCAGGGCCGACTGGAGTATGCCACAGACATCCTCAAACACCTGCTCTCAGATCTTATAGAACGCAACCTGGAGAGCAAGAACCACCCCAAACTACTGCTCCGCAGGTAAGCCAGTAGTATTACACCGTCGCTAAAAATTGCATTACAAAAAGCAGTTTATACAATACATTTTGGAAAAATGACTTTGTGTTATATTCATCAGCAAAGGAGTTCATTTACGTTCCATTCTTTACAAAGTGTGATAATGTCTTCCATTTTGTGTTATTAGTCATTTTGTTCAGCTGAATATGTCACTTTGAAATTTAAGAGTTGTAGTTAAGGCATTGCCAAAAAAGAAGACCATGTGAAGATAATCATGTTTAATTTATATTAATATTTGTACACATTCGCTGCAGGGAGTTGCCCCGTACAACCACAGTCTTTTTGCTTTACTGGAGAAGCTCATGAGGTTAGGCGATAGTCGCATCTTAGTTGCAATTGAAAGACAAATGAAGTCACCTTAAAGGGAAACTCCGGTATTGTTAAACCTGGGCCCTAGTTTTACAAATGTTGGGGTCTAAATGACTAATACTTACCCAAAAATCCTTTTTGTTTAACCAGAAACAGAAGTCTCGCTCAAGGAAAAGCCTCACTCTGAAATCTTGCAAGAGGTTGAGTTGCTGCAGGAAGACGAAAGGATCTTACTCTTTAACAAAATGGTCTGTCTCTGTAGGAATCCTTTCCATAATGCTGTCAGACACTTAGAATAATCTGAGACTGTCAGGGGCAAAAACAAGCACTTTTAGTGGACATACTTTTCATGGGCGCAATTGCCCCAAAGCATTACGTGCAGCCATTGCAGCCCGTTCACGGATGCTGGCGGAGGTGATCTACTGATGGTCCCAAACTTTTGGTAACTGTTAGTCATTTAGACCCCAAAATTTGTAAAAATAGGGCCCAGGTTTAAAAATACCGAAGTTTCCCTTTAAATGGAAATATCACTGTTTTTTTAAATGAAACTCACTTGAAGGTTAAGCACATTGTAGTAAGAAGTTTGAGAAGTCATGTACTATATATAGTACAGATGTTCCTTGTGAATTTCAGGAGCCAAAATTGGACTTGGAATAAAACCCCACAAATCTTCTACTGTGGTCAGAGTATTTAAACTGGAGGCCTTTTCTGAGAGACAAACCTGACCAGTTCTGATCAGCGCTGCCTATCTTTTGGCATAGATAATTCCTTTGTGCACTGTTCTTTCCAGCCCAGTTACCGCACTTCTGATGGATGAGTAACTAGGCCAGCAAAGGAGAGCCCACCTCTGTTCAGCTTTGTTTTGTGCAATGGCGTGAAACAGCCGTTACGAGTCTGAGGGTGCCTGAGCAGACAGGTGAAAGACAGGAGTGGTAAAAGTGATAGAGAGTGGGAGGGACTGGCAGAGGAAGAGAACCTAATGGGGAAGAGTGAGTGCAGCGGCAGCAGAGTTGTTGTCAGTCTGACTTATCTTCTGGGTGCCACTCATGAAACATTCAGCTGTAGCTCGCGTTTCTTCCCCCGTCACCTCGCCTCTCCTCCCTTCTCTCGCCTCTCTCCCTCTTTCTTTCACCTCTGGTTATCTGCCGATTGTTTTCCCAGTGCTAAGACTAGCCTACTGAATGTTTCATGAGGTTTTTTTTTTTTTTGAAAAAGAGGGCTCTTTCAATCTGAAGCACACTCATTAAGTATAAGGATGAGTTCACATGGGAGCTGGTACAACAAGAACTTTTTTGCCCAAACATGCTGCTCTTGCGGAAACACTCTCAAATTTAATGGGATGCCGTCAACGGAAGTCAGAGTCAATACAGGTTAGGGTTGAAATGCAGTTAAGGACCGAAAAGGAGTCGCAGAGAGACAGCAGGTTACTGAGGGAACGTAACTGGTGGCTATAAAGCTGCAGGCTTTGGATCAGGTTCAGATTAGAAAGGGTTTATACGCAATTTTAAGGGTACTGTTATATGATTTAAAGGATTTACTAAAGTAAATCATAAAATCTTTCCCATCTGTACTCATGTAAAGTACAGACACAGTGAGAAAGAAACAGAGTAAAAGGACTTGAAGTGGACATTTAAGTTGTGTCTGCACAATTATGTCATGACCCAAATATGTTCTGCGCCAGCAGCACTTAACTTACAGTGTATCGGAGTATCTGTCCTTTGAGACAGAGCGGCTAAGTAAGGATGTTATTTCTCTGTAAACTCTCCGTGTCATGTTTTTTGGTTCCAACTATGTCGGGGCTCTTCTATGTCTTAAATTATAAAAGAATAATCAGAGAACTCTGGCTCTCTGTGGGACGTCTCATGCTAACAAAATGAGTGTGCTTTCTTCTTGTCTTGCAGAACAGAGTCTGTGGCGGAGAAGATGCTGACAAATTGGTTTGCCTTCTTGCTCCACAAATTTCTCAAGGTAAAAATGAAACCTCTCTCACACCTTATCGCTACAGGTGTCAATGTGATATACTATGACAATGCTTCTTAATATTATTAGCACTGATTTTGAAACAGACGGCTGTGTATGATTTTGTTGTAGTATGTCATTTTAACTGTCTGATATTGATGCGTTTTATGGACCCTGTGGAGGGATAATGGTTACCTGCGGGGTCAAACATATCTCCAGCTTTGCAATTCAAAAGGAGAGAAAGCTCAATTTTATTATGTTTGATGTGATATGCTCTAGAGTCTAATCATCTGTGCTGATAGATACAGATCTCTTTCCTTCCCCTCACTTAATTTCCTATGTCTTATTTTCCTTTCTCCCACCTTTCACTCTAATCCCTGGGTTCCCTTCCAAAACAAAGGAGTGTGCTGGCGAGCCTCTCTTCATGCTGTTCTGTGCCATCAAACAGCAAATGGAGAAGGGACCCATAGACTCCATCACTGGAGAGGCACGCTATTCCCTCAGTGAGGACAAACTCATTCGACAGCAGAT
Organism: Maccullochella peelii; assembly: GCA_002120245.1. Lineage (NCBI taxonomy): Eukaryota > Metazoa > Chordata > Actinopteri > Centrarchiformes > Percichthyidae > Maccullochella > Maccullochella peelii. The sequence goes on from LKNJ01000813.1 coordinate 81,857, forward strand.
TGAATATAAGACGCTGGTGAGTCATAAAGACATTAATAAAAAAGGTCCAAAATTTTGTCTGTGTTCATTTTTGTACATCTCTTGGCAAAGAGCCTTGAAGGAACCACAGAAATGTGGCATGTGCCTAGGCTGTGGTTGTAATGTTTATGAATGCTTTGAATATTTGGATAGTTTCAATAACATGATAGCAGTGGACAAATAATCTTGCATAGCCAGATGTCCATCTTGTCAAGCTTAAGGAGATCTAGGCAAAGTTTCTTCAAAATAAAGAGAAAATAACACACACAACCATGAGTGTTGACACAACCATTAAATTAGCTGCGAGTTTAACCCCAATCCCAGTCTGCATTATTCAAAATGCTCAAGTCCCCATTGACAGCAGTCCTTGTCACTGCTAACTCCCACGGTTGGTTTATAGAGGGAGTAGACTGCTACATTTCTTCTCCTAGCTTAACTGGAAGGGCATAATATTCAAGGAGGTTCATGCTATCACTTCGAAATCCCATCCCCATACGTACAAGCATCCCCACCAATCTAAAGCAGTCTCTAGTGCAGAGACAGGGATTTGATCCCTCACTGGCTTCCCATTACAATACATTACATTCATTTGGCAGACGCTTTTGTCCAAAGTGACTTGTATTTTTTCCATACACACACATCGATGTGCAATTTTGGGTTCAGTGTCTTGCTCAAGGACACTTCAGCATGTGGACAACCTGAGCTACAGTCACTTCTGAACTGGGGTCTCTGTGGGGCTTTTCCCCCTGTATCACCCATAATGTAATTTTATTGATTTTAATTTCAAAAACAGCTCTGTCTTGGCCCTTTTCTAACAACTAACTAACTTTTGTCCTTTAAGTTCTCTGGGCCTGATGAACTTTGACAAGACAAGTCTGGCTAGCCAAATTAGTGGAGAAATAATGAAATAGAACGAAGATACATGCATTTTAACTGATATAATATAATCAAGATCACTAAGTCTACAAAATTCTGACTGGTGTATGCTAATCAGTAAAGAGACATGTTGTAGGGCCGCCACCTGTATAACACAATATGCCTCTTTCTTTTACCTTTCCATTAAAATTAAGCTGGCTGAGTTCCTCCACTCCTCCATCCAGCCCGTCAGAATAAGTTTCCCCTCAGGCTTTAGCTCCAACGCAGAGCCAGCCAGCGACAGGATGACACCTCTCTGATATCCATGTCGGAGAGTCTGAGAGACTGTGTCTCATTACTTGTTTAATGCCCCTGCTAGAGCTGCACAGCCACATCCTGGAGGTGTGAAATTACATTTCTGGCCCAGATCCTCTCCACCAGGACAGTTTGGTGAGGAGTACGTAATGAAAGGACTTTCCTAGCAAGTAACACCTTTCTTTCGCCTCTTTCTCGTACTCCCTCCTACCCCTTCCTCTCCCTGTCTCTCCATCCTGGATCCCCAGACGCTGAGCTGCGTGAACCCAGACAATGAGAACAGCCCCGAAATCCCTGTCAAGGTGCTCAACTGTGACACCATTACCCAGGTAAAGGAGAAGATCCTGGATGCGGTGTACAAGAACATGCCCTACTCACAGCGACCACGGGCTGCAGACATGGATCTTGGTGAGGCTGCGATGGGTGCATTCATACTGTGAAAGACTCATTTCATAATACTAATGGTATTATATATTCTGAGATAAAACATAGACTGAAAATTTGCCATGGCACATGATATTTTTGAATAATGACAGGAGGGAAGAATACAGTTGAGAGTGGGCATGTCAGGGGAGTTCACAGATGTTTCACTGAAGACATACAATATCAACAAAGGGCTCAACATCAGTTTCTGGAAGACAACCCCTCCCCACACCTGTTTACAGCCCCAACCAGAGCAACACTCACCAACACTGATGTTAAACCTTACTGACAGCTCACCTACACTTAGGCTTACGCCCACAACATGTCATCCAATACTGAATGACTCGGCACAAATCCAGCTGACATGCACCTTCAAGGGAAGTAAATAAGATACCTTGTAGGTAGTGGCTGATCTTGCTTTGGGTTTGTAGTTTTACACCTTAAGGGGCTTTCACAGGTTAAGGATTTGGAGAGGATCAGTTTCTCCTTGTTGCTTTGGGCAGCTTAAATCCCTGTGACGACACTGTGTCATTTGTGTCTTGTTTGCAGAAGCACAATCCCTTTAATTGTCAAGAAGAAATGTACAGGAAGCTGTCGTGGTGGCATTTCGGCTGCTACGCTTGACAACTTACAGAGTTTCAAAGAACAAACTAACACAGTACATAAGGATAACATGACCTCACCTGCAGCGCAAAGGGACAGTGCAAGACAAACGATGGACATTAGACTATATGTAACTGTCAGGCACTTGGGACACAAGCATTCCCCAAAATGCCATATGTCACACCTTCACTATTGATTGTATTTGCCTTCAGAGTGGCGGCAGGGCAGAACAGCTCGTGTGGTCCTGCAGGATGAGGACATCACCACCAAGATAGAGAGCGACTGGAAGAGACTCAACACACTCATGCACTACCAGGTCAGTTAATAATATTAACTCTAGTGCTACAACTAATGATTATTTTATTATCAATGAAACCTGCTGATTATCGTCTTGATTAATAGATTTTAAAAAATAGTGGGAAAAAGTAAAGCAGAAAATACTCACATTTAAGAAGATTGGTACTAGCAAATGTTTGACATGTTAGCTTGACAAGTGAGTCAAACGATTAATAAGTTATCAAAACAGCTGCAAATGAATCTTCTGTCAATTGACTAATCTTTTCAGCTCTAATTAATACCAAGCTTACAAAGCTATTTCAATCTCACTCCTGCAAACTGAGAATCTTGTTCAACCTTTAAAGTGCAATTATCCAGTTGCGCAAGGGCCTCACAGCAGATATTGTTGATGAAGGACAGAGCGTTACTCATTCATATTCATATCACTCATCTCACCCCTGCCAACATTTTTTCAACCTCCCGGTCACAAGCATGCTTAGTCAACCGAACATGCACTTGTGTGCCTGTGTCTTTTACGACATCTTTTTTTCAGCTCATAAAAACTACTACACAGGTCACCAACCTCAGATGAGTCACCCTGTTCCTTTGTCAGTCAAATGTTTGTCTTGACTATCAGCTTTGGGCTAACTCTACCACTCAAATACAGCCAATATTTCAGTGCAGCATACGTTTGTTTAAACAAAGGGGGGAATAAAGACAAATTAAATCTGCATTCTCTGCACTAAAAGCGTGTTTTGACAAAAGAGGCATGTACTCCCTGTTTTCTGTCAACGAGATAAACAATTTCGCTCTTTCATTCTTAATATCTCTGTCAGGGGTGGAAATGTTTGTTCTGTTGCTAGGCTGGATTTGTATTAGCTACATTTGTAGCTTCATGCAGAACAGTAGCGTGAATTTTGTTCATGCTGCAGATGACCTCGCCGCATCTGCCAAGCACAGCCACAGTATACAGTATTTACCTGGAACTACTGCACAGACAAAATGTAGGACTAACACTTGCAATCAGCATCTGGTTAGCCATTCTAACAACATTATTCAAACAAACACGTACATATTTCACTATGAATTTGATCTACTTGTGGTTGCGTTTTAGGTCTTTAGCATTTAGGTTGCAAAAATACTTCACACTTTAGATCAGGGGTTTTCAAAGTCTGACACCGTGTGTTTAGCCCATGCTTTTTTAGCAAATTGGCACCAAAGTATGCCAAATTAGCTAATAGCAGTTCCTGTTCGCAATGCACCCATGAATGTACAGACAATTATCAGTTTATTCAGTTGATAGTGAAGAAAACTCAAAAATGTGATGATTCTCAGGCAGGTTCTGGGGCTATAAGGAGAATCTTTGTTCTGTGATTTCTGAGCGGACGTTTATTCACAATGGACATTGGAGACAATACATGATATCCTCGGGCAGTGTAAGTTACACTGAATCTAAAAATATGTGCATCCTGAGTTATGACTACGAGAAGGAGTACAATTAAGCAAACCAAATCAATCACTTCCAGTTGTTTTTAGAACACCAGATTACACCTGTCCCTTTCACCTCATGCAGTATCTTTGGTAAACCCAGTTTTAATTCCTTCACCCAAGTGAATTATATTGTGTTTATCACTGATCACATTTTCTTAGTAGATTCCAGTTTCAGTTCAAGTTTTAGTTCAAGTTTGAAGGTTGATGTTAAGTTCAGTTAAGTGTATTTGGACGTTAAGTTTGAGGAAGTCTATTGATGTACAGAAGATATTTTGACATGGATAGGTTTGGTCCTACTTGGTAGTTGAAGCTGTTGTGATCAGTGCTTTGCTGTCTGTATTTCAGTTTAGCTGATGATGATAGAAGATGTCCAACTGTTGATCTTCATGGAGTATTTTACTTAAACTAAAAGCCAGTCCTTTATAAGTTTATTTTAAGTCTTGTGACTCCACTGCCCATGGAAGACATTCAAAACCTCTGAATCATAATTTCACAAATCCCCAGTACTTGGTTTTTAATCTCAATCTATTATTTTAAATTCCAGCCATGATTACATTTGACCAACAGCCACAAGCCACAAATTCATAAAAATTATAGACAGGCTTTACCTTTGTCTTCCAGGTGTCTGAGCGTTGTGTGGTGGCCTTGGTGCCCAAACAGATGTCCTCTTTCAACATTCCTTCCTCCGCAAGCTTCCCACGCAGTATCAGCAGATACGGTCAGTACTGTTTAAGAAATACAAAAACTTAATATTCATCCAATTTACAGTAGTGTTGCACCATCTGTTCGTGGTGTTACTATCTATCACCAGTACAAAAGACACATTCTGTCACCTTTAACACTTTAGGTTGCTACATCTATGTTTAGACAAGCAAATCAAATATGTATTTTTTTACACTGTGGTGTATGTGTATGTTCTACAAGGAGAAGTGAAATCCAGTCTACCACTTTAGATTTATATAAACTACAGCCTTGGCTGATCTAAAATGTGATTCAAATCACATCTTTGAAACTGCAGCTCACACTGACATTTCATATTAGGTTTCAAGTGATTTTTCTTTTAAAAACATGACACGTGTGATATCAAACAGGATGACAAGAAGAGCAGAAAACAAAAAACACAGAGTGACAGAAAGTGAGGACCAGAGCCTGGATAGAAAACATGCCTTTAGTGAATGAGTGCACGTCTGTATCATTACTATGACAACCAATGAAATAATGGCAGCAAATGATTACACAGTCTAAACACACACGTCCAACCTGTTCACTTGCAGATTACAAAGAGGACAGTCTGCCTTAATTCAGATCTGAGAAACAGATGTGACTTTCCTTCTGTTTGAGCCAGTCCTTGTCTGACAAACTGATCGTCAGATGAGATATTTTCTATTTACAAACTGCATCCAGAGCATTTTGGAATATATATTTTCTTTATATGCGACATTTGACCATGTAGGTGTGGACGTACCCTTCCGCTCCACACCCACCAGCCCGGACAGCCCCCACTCCCGTGTGCCCATGCTGACCCCTGACCTGGAGAGCGGGGTCAAAGTTTGGCACTTAGTCAAGAACCACGACCACGGGGACCAGAGAGAGGGCGAGCGCGGCAGCAAGATGGTGTCTGAGATCTACCTGACGAGGCTACTAGCAACAAAGGTGCAATATACTACATATATTGTAGTAACAATATGTTGGACTTACATTTATTTTTTTATTTAATGGTTACTTTAACATGACTGATCCCTAATAACAGAACATAATGGGAGATAACATCCGCAATCAGCTGTGTTAAAATGAATGCCGCAGAGTTCTAACAGATAGATTTAAGAATAATTTTGGACACTTTTGTTTTCTTTAGCTCAACTTTTCATGCAGTCGCAAAACACTTTACATTTGAAGTAGACACCACAAGTCTTAACTCTATGCACTATTTTCTACAGGGCACACTGCAGAAGTTTGTGGACGACCTGTTTGAGACCCTGTTCAGCACTGTGTGTCGGGGCACCGCCCTGCCTCTAGCAATCAAATACATGTTTGACTTCCTGGACGAGCAGGCTGACAGGCACAGCATCCATGACATGGACGTTCGCCACACCTGGAAGAGCAATTGGTGAGAAAAAGACAGAGCCTGACCATATCACTTTATTTAACAATCCTACTAGAAATTTAATTTATTTAAATGTATTTAACAGTCAATTCTTAGTGCCCAGTGAACATGTCTGAATTATTAAACCCTTATCTCATCTTATTCTCTTGTGTTTTGTACAGTTCTAGCTGTTGCTGCTCTTTGAAGTTCTTAACTATAGTTATCTTGCACAATCTGTAACTCTGGTGTTTAAAGCACAAAATTACATCAATAATCTTCTAAACTCCATCTACATTGTGTTCTCATTACTAAAGTCAATTTGAAAAGTCAATTTTGGATTGATCAAAAGAAAACCAAAAAAGGAACATCTTGCATGCATAAAGTAAATCATTTTATTTTGGATGTGTAAAATCTTTCAGTCTCTCTTTCTCTGCACTCTTTTGATATCTGCAGCCTGCCCCTGCGCTTCTGGGTAAATGTGATCAAGAATCCCCAGTTTGTGTTTGACATCCATAAAAGCAGCATCACGGACGCCTGTCTGTCTGTGGTGGCACAAACCTTTATGGACTCTTGCTCAACTTCTGAACACCGTCTGGGCAAAGACTCACCCTCCACCAAACTACTGTATGCCAAGGACATACCGCATTACAAAAGCTGGGTAGAAAGGTGTGTATGTGTGTATGTGTGTATGTGTGTGTGTGTGTGTGTGTGTGTGTGTGTGTGTGTGTGTGTGTGTGTGTGTAGACCCTTCACAAGACATTTGAAATCCCCCAAACTGAAGACTCTTTGGTTGTCATCACTTCTTCACAGGGTCGGTTAAGAATCAGGGCCTGTGTTTTAGGTGAAAGTTAGAAATGACATTTGTTTTAGTTGTTGTGTCTGTAATCACCTTGTTACTATGAGAGGTTGTCAGGTATGATGATGCACTGTTTATAGTGTGATCGTTTTTGTAGCCTTGATAGCTTAATAATATTAGGGGTAGTAACTATTTGTGGTGTTACTATATAGTTCAGCAACTATGTCAGAACATTGGTTGCTATTTATATACTTTTTTGACCAGCAGTACCAGGTTTTGTTTGAACAGGCAGATTAATTTATTTACTCTCGCTTACCATCATCAGAGAGGTTTTCTTTATTTTGACTCATTTTGTTCTTCTTCGTCTTGAAGTTTTGTCTCTTTCTTTTTTACTTTTCCGTATCTCTCACACATTTCTCATATGGTGCAGCAGAGTCTCGTCCTTTGTTGATGCAACTTTAGGGACAAATTAGGAGTGCTTGGTTTGGTGCAACAGATCACCCTGCTGCTGAAATTATGGCAGAAGCCTCACGTATAAATAAGATTGCATTGAGTTATGAATGCAAATTGTGATGCAATTAATCATGCAGCCCTAATAGGCTTGGGAGTGACAGAATGAATATGTAGTCAAGTAAAAGTTTTCATAAGTATAGTTGGATGAGGCTGTGCATTTGTTTATAAAAACAGTCTTCTAGTGTGGTTTGAAGTCACTGTGACTAAATGACTGAACCTGTGATTGACACATTTCCTTATTTTCCTGCCAAAACACCCACGATTTACTGACGCCTTTAACATTGGATATTCTTTGACTTTTCACAACAACAGACTGAATCCATGTGCGGAGAAAAGCTCTGGTATGCATGACTGTGCCCTTGACTCTGACAGTGTGTGTGTCTCCTCTCAGGTACTACGCTGACATCAACCGCCTGCCTGCCATCAGTGATCAGGATATGAATGCCTATCTGGCTGAACAGGCCCGCCTTCACTCCAGTGAGTTCAACATGCTCAGTGCCCTCCATGAGATCTACGCTTACGTCAGCAAGTACAGCCAAGAGGTGAGGCACAGTCAACACACTGTAACATAGAAATGTGCTGTAGAGGTCCTGCTAGTGCTGTTAGCCAACTGCAGTTGGCATTTTTATTTATATATAGGATAAAATTACTATCTGTACTGTAAAAGGTGTCGCTAATAGTGGTGAATCCATATAGAATCATCACCTGACTATGCATTTCCTTTCAAAAGCTTTATGAGCTTGAACAGCTGTATCCTAATAGCTCTGTTTAGCTCTGATAAACCCTCTGTACGCGTACCAGATAATTCCCTAAGGAGTCGGTGGAGGCCAAGCTAAAAGGAGAGTGAATACTGGACATAAGACAACTCTTAATAAATGCCAATGATGTTAATGCAGGTTTAAAGAGTAACTTAACACCAGGCTGAAAAGCAATGTTTTGCTGCCCTCTCTGGTTGACATTTTCAGGCTGCAGCATCGCTGCTGGGTTCGGTTGGGTGTGGTCAGAAGTATTCTCTGTTGCACCTGTAACCACACCCAGCAGTGATGTCACGACGTCTTGAAATACACCTGCACATCACTGCAGCAAGGTGAGATGTTAAACCACTGGAGGTCAGCACAAACAAGGATTTCAGGGGGTGTTAACTTATTATTTAAAGCTGAAGTTAATGATTATTTTCATTGTCGATTAATATGTTTATTGATTTTCAATTAATGAATAAATGGTTTTGGTCTATAAAATGTCAGAAATCCCAACTTCCTGGAGCCCTAGGTGGCTTCTTCAAATGGTGTGTACTGTCAGCCAACAGTCCAAATAAATAAATAAAGATATTTAAATATTTTAGGATATAAAACTGAGAAAAATCAGCAAATCCTTGCGTTTAAGAGGCTGCAACTAGGAAATGTTTGCTTTTTGCTTGATAAGCTTTAGCTGATTTTTTTGCTAATGTTTATATATATGCACTGAATTATTACGAATCAAATCAGTGATAATTAATTCAAATTAACTTGCAAAAATAATTCAGAAACTTAACTTCATCAAATGCAGTAAAATGTACAATATAATTAATTATTAAAGTAGAGTGGAAGCTGTTGGCGTATTTGTTTGAGTCATAATGTGTGGATATTTGTATGATTCCCATAGCTGACCAAAGATATGCCTTAATGTCCTTGGTTTCACCGTTTGTGCCCGTGTGTGTGTGTGTTTTAGATCATTGAGGCACTGGAGCAGGATGAACAGGCCCAGAAGCAGAAGTTGGCGTATAAAGTGGAGCAGATCATCTTAGTCATGTCTACAGAGAGCTGAAACACGCACACACACCCACACACACACACCCACACCTACATGCATACACAAACACATACAGTATGTAGCCACTATACATGCACACACACCTAAACATACTATAACAGAGGAGTTATAAACCCATCACCACATGGCACACACACATTAGGTGCATGTATGCACTGATACAATTACACATAAACACTTATACACACACACACACACACACACACACACTTACACACACACACACGCACATACACAGCTACTGATGTCCGCAGAGACATTGCAGAGTTAATGGACCTAATGTATAAACAAACTGACAATACATACACAAAGAGATACAGTATATACACATGCATACATACACACATACAAATGTACATACACAAACTACTGCACACATCAAACAGCAGATTGTCCCAAAGCACGACTTTTGAATTCAATGTCATCGTTTTTTCAGAAGAAACTCCAACAGGCAAACATCCAACTTCTAAAAGGTTCCTATTTAGAGAGAGAGAAAGAGAGAGAGAATGCAGTTTTGGGCCATCACATTTGTTGAATTTGCAGCCAGTTCTTTTCCGCTGGGTAATGGTTTGTCTTTGTAGTGGGTGCTTATACTAAATGTGAACAGAACAGCACTTAATAAAGAATGGCTCAACTTGAAAAGTCACTGGAGGAGCTCAACAAAGACAGGAGCCAATTTAATGGGATGGCACATGTGGTGAGACAAGACTCAAAGTACTTTTTATATGTCAAAAATGAAGGACACTTATTCGCACTACATATCACAGGCTTGGAGTGACATCGCCATTTGGAGCCATTCGAAGCAGAGATGTGTAACTTTGTGTAGCCTTTTCCTATTGGCTTTTAAAGGCTGACAAAAGAGAACACTAAAGACTCTGGCATCATTACTTTTCATTTCCCCACTTGAAACTCCCTGTCTTGAGTTATTTTATGTTTAATTAAGTCTGTCTGAATTACAACTCTGCTAGGGATTGAACAGTACACAAAATTTGTCACTGACAAGGTGAATGTCCAGCTCTTTAATTAATACAACACTGAGAAGGCCTTACCTTCAAATCAGATCCAATCCCTGGCTTTTGTGCCAAATATAATTTATCATGTTTCATTCATGTTAAATGCTCCTGTAAAAGCTATTAATAATACATGCCATTGTACGGAAAATATCCCATTTCAGATAGGAAATTTTGTACAGTGATGATCTATAGACCACCAACTCAAACATTCAAAGATAAGTGGAGACCAAATTGAACTGTAGCGGAACGCATGATTAATGATGCTATATGTCTGATCGTGGATCAGATTAGCCTAACCCTGGCCAACAGCGCTTCTCACCCACCCTCCCTGTCTCATCAGTCATTGTTTACATTCAGCGTGATACTTGAAATGCACCGAGCGTACGAGATATTAAGAACACCTGATGCTCCTGTGAAGTAATCTGGTCAGGTTAAGTTGGATGAAGGCTTTGATGCCTTATTGATTTTCCCCAATAAATCCACTTTGAACGTAACCTGGGGAAACAAGCTGGGGAAGAAGACATTTGAGCTGTGGGTGCTGCAACAGTCTGTAGCTCAGTATCAAGAAGGTGTTCCTAGTATTTTGTACACAGAGTGGATATATGATTAAAGATATGTGCGTGGCTCAGCAGTTGGTCCATTAAACATCTGTTTGTTGCTTCACAGCGCTATCTTCGCTTTACATCCTGACTATAATTGTATAATTCACAAATTTAAATTTTGCATTCAAATGTACATTTTACCTGACTGCTTGCTGTCTCCTTGCTGCTGTATTAATAGAGTGCCATATCTAAACTTTAAAAATGATTATCATGATGAAAAATTCAGTCTGAGGCATCGCATTCATTCAGGATTTTAGTTTTTATTATTTGAATTTCACCCATTGCAATGATGAAAGATGAACTTCTTTGTGTGCTTGAGGCCGTTTCATCGCTCCATATAATAGTCACCACAACTGTCTATCAGTGTCATTCTGGAGCGCTGCTCTTTTTACCATTTCAGTATCAGTGGGGTTAATGTACTCCCCACAGGACCTTGATTCATGCTAATCTAGAAGAAGAAGCTAAAATAAGATAAATAATAAATACATTTCCTGTTAAGTGTTGAAATATGACGAAGAATTCATCTGTTTCATGTGTGGTTTGATGATGATAATTTATAAATGTGTTGTGCAATAAACTGTCAAGACGTTTAAACTGTAATGTTTTTTAAACTATATATTATTGTATAAATACTGTACATAAAAAACACTCCTATTTTGCAAGCAAAAGATTCACTTTGTACTGTTGTTATACATTAAATGCGCAGCTGATGAAAATGATTTTCGCCTGGTTTCTTTTGTGGTGATGCTACATAATTTCTCCATATTTATAAGTGTTCAATCCTAAACTGAAGCCCTGGTCGATAAAAATCTTCTGTCATCAAAATGTGTCATTCATATGGAAAGTAAATTTCTATTTCAGACTGTACAGCTTTGACTTATAATAATGCAAGAGATAAAACACAGCAAGCCAATGCGAACTCTGCCCCAAATAATTGGATAATCTATTCTAATTATGTTAGTGGACCACTAGAATGCTAATCTGATAGTTGAACTATAATTGGGTTTTCATGGGAAGGCTCTAAATGCAAGACGATGATGTCAGAGATCAACTGAAATCCCAGGGGTACATCTATCATTCATCCTTTGTACTTATATATTAAATTAACATAATTGTTGGCCACGTACACAAATGATGTTAGCCCTCCTGACATCTCCAAATATGGAAAACACGGCGTGTTCCAGCTTTGTATCAAAAAGAAATTCATTATCTAACAAAATAGTGACGCTCTATACTTACAACATAACAGATACTACAACATTAGTACATCATGAAACATTTTAGTATCATAAGCCCTTTACATACGTGCATTATTAATCATTATTTTAGTTACAGTCATAAATGAAGAACTTCAGGCATAATTTTTGATTTTCTAAATTTAAATTTGGTTCTGGAGTGAAATAACCATCAAAATGACTTGTTGAACATTATAGCAAAGTAAAATTACTAACATAACATCATTCTTGAGAAAATTACACATAATTTAGGCCTACATTTGGCAGAAATTTTGCGACGTGCTACCAGGTTGGGTTTGTGCAGTGCTACACAGGAAGAGGGCGCTGTATGTCCAGAACAAGCATCTAAAGCTTTTTTTTATTTTTTATTCTGGAGTAAGCAAAAGAAGCACAGATGAAACAATCCCTTCCAGATTTAATTTATCTTCTTCAAAAAATAAATATATAAATAGAGGTACAATAAAGAAAATGTGTTCAATGTCCCCCTTTTCTCAGGAAGTTTGTGGGAAATATGGTTTTTAATTTTGTCAAAAGCAGTCAATAATTTTGACTACAATGTCAACTGTTGTACAATCATACTAAGGAAATCTGATGTTTACAATGCAGCATATACAGTAGTACCATTTAAACACACCCTGTCAGGTGAGAGTAGTACATCTGATATGAAAGAGGAGCTGAGCTTGTAAAACAACAAAGACATATCCTGGAGAAAATTACTAAATCCCTTTGAATTTGATAAAAACAACAGCCTCTCGGAATGAAGAATAGTTTGCACTCATCATACTGTGACAGTATATTTGGATGGCATGTGAGAAGCATACAGGGGCTCCTGAGCACTTGCCATAAGGAGCCCGAATTCATTATTCATGTGTAACCCTCGAGGCTCTGGGCAAGCAGAGTGTGGGGGGGGTGGG